>ML677366.1:4095883-4227107 GCA_007922305.1 Dermatemys mawii | reverse complement strand
GCTTATGCTCTAATACTTTAGTTAGTCTTTAAGGTGCCACAGGACTCTTTGTCACTTCTGCAATTCCAGACTAACATGGCTACCCCTCTGATTAATGATAATGGTTCATCAGACAAATCCTTCAAGAATGGTGGTTATGGTGTCTTCATCAAGTGGCCAAATAGAGAGAGTACAAAAAAGAGCATTTGTTCAGGATGTATCAGCTCAGATTATATGACAGAAATGAGAGCTATTCTCACAGCACTGCACTAAATAAACAGAAAAAAAATAGAGATGGAGGTTGTGATGTTTGTGACTCACAGGCAGTAATCCTTGGTTCCTTTCAAAGAAACCAGAATGGTGTCAACAATGCAACGCATAAGGAGGCACAGAGGATCGGAAAGTGGAGCAATACATTGGCTTTTCAGTGGGAAGTGAGGTAGCAGATGGTATGACCAAAGTTAGAAGCTTGGAAACTTGAGTTGGAATGACAGTGGTTGAGGATATTGACACCTTCTCAAGGAAAATATTAGCTGAAATAAATGGATATTGACACCTTCTTGAGGAAAATATTAGCTGAAATAAATGGATATTGACACCTTCTCAAGGAAAATATTAGCTGAAATAAATGGATACCCTGCAGATAGGGCACACGGCAGGAATGAAAATCCATATTGATGGGACCAAGATAGTCTCTCTGCAAGATGTGTTAGGAGCAGGCGTCAGCACCTGCCCATGCTTTTGAATGTCATGTTGGAAGGAAAGTTGTGTACTTCAGGTTTGACATCTTGGATTGAACCTTTACAAAGTATCCTGTAAGAATTGTTTAATTCATTCTCACATTTCGTGGCCTGATATGATTATCATGGGACAAGACGACAATTACGACAACTGTAAACCCTTCCTCTGTGCGTTCCTATCCCTCCAGTACTTCCCCTTCAGCCATTGCAGCCCCAGCTTGAATCCCTCCTCTGGTTTCTTTTTCTTCATCCTCACCTCAAAAACTTTACATAAGTCCTCTCCTGTTCGCATCTTAGTCCTGGCCTCCTCCTGCATCCCCTCGAAGGACCTAACCTCTCATAATGCACTCCTAAACATTTCTTTTGCCTGTTTCTCCCTCTCTTAGTTTCACTCCTTCCACGCTGCTCCCTAAGATTAGATCAGTTGTCCTCTTCCCTACTGAGTGCACCCTTCCTCTCCTCTTTCAAATCACTCTGACAAACCTAGTTCCTAACACTCCATCAGTGATCAGCTTTGATGCTCTGCTCCATCATGCAAATTCCTTTAGTTACTTAGAATATAAAAGGAGTTATCTCCAATATAGATTATAAACTCTTCAGGAAAGAGTCCATGCCTTACCGAGAGCCTGTAAAGCACCGCACACATCCGTGGTTCTACGTGATTAGTAAGAATAAGTATAATGCTTTGTATTTCCAAAATATTGATTGGTGCCCTCCCATGTTTAATGTTAATTACCCTGAAGAAAAATGTGTCATTGTCTCTTTAACATTGTCTAACAACTCTATCATATGTAACATTTTAAGCAAGAGGGATGTTCACAGAGGATGGAAAGCCACATAATGTTAATCCCTGCACAAATCAGAAAAATTGTTCTGTAGCCTTCCTAACAGTAGAGACAAAAGACTTTGTCTCTCACATTGTGGAAGCAACATCTGGGAGACTGTCTCTAAATCTCTTTCCTTCCCCTCTCCACTCTCCTTGAGGCCTCTCTTTGTTCAAATAGGAGAGAGCGCAGTTTCACATACTGCAGGTAGAGCTGAACTGTTCAAAGGCCTGAAGTAAATCGTAAGAATGTAATGGATGCAAGTTGCAACATGACAGTGCAAAAATGGGGAATAGAATTTGTACATATTGTGTTGTGATTCGCTGTTAAAGTAATAGATCTCCTGGAGGGCCTTTGAGTGACTAGCTAAAGAATTACTTTTCAACTTGCTAAGTTTCCCTTCTTGCATCATATGTATTCTATGGCAGTGGTTCTAAACCAAGTGTACACACATCCCTGGTTTTTCAGTGAGGTGAAACTTGTGATATGCAGGACAAATTAAAAGGGACACATTAGTCTGGAAAGATTGAAAGCCACTGTTCTCTACATAGTAACATACAACTCACCTCACCTGGGACCCAACAAAGGCATTGATCAAAGACCAAATTCTCAGATAATTTACTGGTGTAAATCTGTTAAATTAACACATCTTAATATCCTGTTCTGCAGTTTTACACTTGTCCTCTGCTGCAAAGCTCCCATAAACCCAGCAGATACAACTGTTACAATTCTTCTTATGTAGGGGCGCCCTCTGATGAAAACAAGAATCCAGCCGTATTGGATCCTGTACTGCCATCCTCATGGTTCCATGGTAGGGAGAATGGTGCCCTTATACCCTGATAAACCCAGCTGGTCTACTAGTCCCTGAGGGACCATTGGCAATAGGATAAAAATTAGAGGAGCCTTCAAATTTATGCCAAGTTTTAGACCAGCACCCATATGGCCCTAGGACAGAACTCAATTAAGTTTGATTTAAACTCTCTAACCCCTCCCCTCAATGTTTGAGGTGCCAGAATTAGGCTATTTGAGTCTTCCCCATCTCTCACCTTGCCTTTCAATAAGATGGACTATACTTTCACCAGGCACCATGTGAAAATGAGCCCAATGACCATTTATAGTTACGACAGTAATTCAGGACAGAAAAGCTATCCCGTAGCTCATCTTGTCTGCCAGGTCCAGTGAAGTTTCCAACACTGAACTCTCTTTTCTCTTAGGAATATTGGACCCTCTTTGAAAATTCACATTGATGTAAACCTATGTATCTATAACATGCTGTTGCAGTATACGAGCACAAAGAGTTGTATAGGGACAAAGAGGTAACAATTTCAGATTTATTTGCTAAGCTTCAATTTATCCATGCTGGCCGAGACTCTACCCATATGGATCAGACTGCAGAACTAGGACCCAAGTCTTTTAAGATATGCAGTATTTATGGATATATTTGATGTTTTGTAAATATATGACAAAGAGTAAGATTTCTAGCTACAATGTCTGCACTGGCTATTACAACCCATCATGTTCTGTGTCATTACTTCTAGCATTTCGCTTACTTGGCTAAAGTTCACCTGGGTGGGTCATATTTTGCTTTTTGTGCCTCAAGCCACTAAAAATATGGTTTATGTAGCATTGTGAGAGATACTGAAGTATATAAATAGGTATTAAATGTGAAATACATGAGTAAACCAGGATGCTGTGGACATTTAATGGTAAAGTAATGTTCTGCCTTTTCATCTAATCTCAAAATTTACAAAGATGGATAAATATTATGTTTGTTTGACTCCACTGGGCTTTGAATCAGGGCCTTAGACACCGAGAGTCTGTATTTCACACTGTGGTTCCGTCACCCCACTCAGTGAGAATAAATTACATTTTACTTACTCAAAGTGAAAAGCTGCAAACATCTCTAGTACCTCGGTGCTAAGCGGGGGAAAAGAGAAACAGGGCTGATTCTGGATAAAAGGTACCTGTCAAATCAGCCAAGACTGCAGAAATAATTATGGTGATCGCATGGGGATATATACTCAGTGTTCACCTTAATCATCTTTCCGTTTCAACTGCACTGAGCCAGTTCTGCGTGACTCATCCAAATAACTGTTAGGTAATTAACATTATCTCTACCTACCCCCCACCCTCACTGCCCTTCCCACTGCCAGCAACACTTGCATCAGCAGCCACAGGATGGATGTAAGTGCTCATAAGTAAACAGGGGACAAGACTTTCTAAAAGAGGTGCCTAAAGGAAGTATTTTCAAAGACAGTGTTAGTAGTACGGCACCTAACCCCCTCTGAAAATCTTTGAAAATCTCCCCATGTCTATACTTAGGCACCTAAATCAGTGGTCTGATTTTTCAAAAGAGCTAAGCACCCAGTCCTCAGCTCCCATTGATTTCACTGGGACTTAACGTGCTTAAGTATTTTGCTGGATAATAATAATACCCAGTGAAATTATATAGTGCTCGTAATCACCGTCTCTTAAACCACTTTAGAAAGGAGGTTGGTGTCACCTCCATTTTACAGATCAGATGCTTCTCTGAGGATGTCAATTCCAGACCCTTTTGAGAGTACTATGGCCATGAGAAAAATGTCAACATTTTAAAAGTCACCATTCTGACGTACCATGAGGAGCCCTGTAAACACTGACATGAAATGAGCATCTGAAACTATTAGGAAGTAGGCCTGTACCAAAACCACGTCTGAGCAGCCTGCAGCTTTGTGGAGGGTTTGAAATCCAGCGACAACTTTTGCTGTTTTGCCTGTCTCTAAAAAAAAATGCTGCTGAGTGTCATGGTTCAGTGGTGTTTGTATGGTACGATATGTTCAGTATTTTGTGCTTATTGAATCCTGCATATCAAGCAATGTATTCCTTAGCCTGCCCACCCTCACATCTCAATAATTCACTCCCTTCTCTTCATCACACCAGTTCCCACTGCAACATTGCCAACTCCAGCCAGTTTATTGCGAGTCTCACACTGTTTGGTGTTTTTATTAGAGCCCCAGCTCCTGGAGCTATATAATTATGTCAGAATCTCAGATTTCATTTCATTTCATCCCTCACGGGTGCAGAGACAAGCTGGGAAACACAAACCCTACAGGCTCAAAAGGCAAATAAAAAAGCACCTAAAATGAATTATTTTTTAAAAATCTCATGATTTTCAAGCCAATCTCTTGATATTCTGGGAGGTTGATTCGTGGTTTTTGAATTCTTGAGGCTGGTAATTCTGCCTTTGGTATTCCTATAAAGTAGAATCCCCCTTTTGCACATAGTGAATTTGACTTGTGGTCATCTTGATTGTTTTTCCCTGTTCTGACAGACTGGGAATGCTTTGGTAGACTCTTGAAAGTGTGTCAGACACACCATCAAAGCTCCTCACAAAAGGGCCTTATCTCTGTCCGAACAAATAAACAAAGAATAAACAACTCTCCACCCCCCACAGAGCAGGAGTTTTTCCTTTGCAATCTCTGTCCCTTTCTATAAAAAAACAACAAGGAGTCTGGTGGCACCTTAAAGACTAACAGATTTATTTGGGCATACATTTTTGTGGGTAAAAAAATCCACTTCTTCAGTCCCTTTCTGTGCAACTTCTATGCCTGTCACTTTTTCTCCTAAACAGGGCTTCATTTTAGGAAGGGGAAGAGCAATTCCCCACAGAACTGCATCTTGTAATAGAGAACACCCTAAAGAGAACTGAGTGAAAAGTATTAAGAAGACCAGAGTCTCCCCCTCCTTCAGAATAGCCTTGTGCTTAGGGGATCCTTATATTAATTACACCCAGCATGGCTATATTCCGTCTGTGACTGTCAGCACGCTGTAGCTGGAATCTTAGCAGAAGTGAAGAGCTGAAGAATGGCAGTGGCGCAGCTTTTGAGCTTAAAGAAAAAAACTTTCTTCAGTTACACACTGAACTGTCAGCAGGCAAAATCAACACTTGGGATTCTGCAGTGCTTGAGGAGTTGCTCCACAAAGACTAGCCAAGCAGGGCTTCTCCCACACATCCTCAAGTTGTTGTTCTTATCTAAGCAAACTATGTATAAATATTGACATATTACTCATGGGCAAATCATTCTGTGCCACTCCTTTTTTACTGCTCTGACGAAGAGGATCCTTGTTTGATATTAAGAAAATTGCCACTTAAAGGCCAGAAAAATTTAAGATCAAAAGAGGTAAAATTAAAAAGGATGGTAAATGATTAAGTACACCTTTAAAATGCAAACATTTTTATTTCTGCTGCTTACTTGCATTTAAAGGAAACAGTAAATTAACTAACTCTATGTGCCTTAAAATCAGTAACAGAACTCCCATTGACTTCAGTGGTGCAGGACTTGGGCCTAAATCTTTCCTTTGCACGTATGATAAATATTGCAAAGAACTTGCGTTCTACCCAATTCTAGCACAAATTGTTTAAATAACAGATGGGCATGTAGGCGGCTTGGTTTTAATCTAGGTCTGAATGTTCCCAAAGTTCAGAAGTGTTCAGTTCCAGTAGTCTGGTTTGAGTCCATCGCTGGTATCTAAGATTGCAGCCAATCAGTAACGCTGTTTCTAACAATATGTGTGATTTTTCAGTTAAAATATTCCCTGTGAATCTCCCTTGTGTACAATAAAGTATTCCTTAAAGAGAGGTATTTTTGTACCAAAGTATTTGATATTCCAGCAGCTGTGGACAAGGTGGTATTATATCAAAAGCAAAGCAGGGCCCCATTCATAAAGGAAAAAAATATTTAAGTGGTTAAAAAGCTTTTTAAAAGTTCAGTAGGATATAGAATGCCAAATTCAAAAAAGAAAATGAAGACTTAACCAGATGTGCCCTGGCAAGGAGGTGAGTATACAAAGAGCAAGGAACAGAGAGAGAACAGGCACTCGTAACAGAGGCATGGAGAAAGAATCCTCCATTTCAGATAAAATGCTTGCAGCTGGAATCAGCTTGTGAGATACCTGTAACGAGCCTCTGTATTTTGAGCTTTCAAGCCTGGACATACTCCTTTTCTGGACACAGCTACTTTGCCAGATTACACACCACAAGAGACTCTCTCTCTCTCTCTCTCTCAATGTGGTCACATAAGCAGCAACTTCCGTGCAACAGAGAAATAGTATTTTACAAATTAAAATAGGGAGAAAAAAACCTAATTGCTGGTGCTCTGCAACATTTTGAAGAAAGAAATCCGTGCACTAACAAACAATGACAACACGTGGCCATTTGTGTGTAATATCTCAGCAGCTCTGGGTCTACAAGCGTTCGCAGACGGTGCAAGAAATGCCTCAGTGTGGGCTGGTGTGCTGAGTATGCCATCTCTGCACTACACTATCGCAAGGCACAATCAACCCCCTAAGCACCATCAGTCTCCATCTCTATACTGCCCATTTCATGGGTATGTCTACTCTAGAGTTTTTACCTTAAAGATAATTAATTGCCCATTAAATCAAGGTTGTTAACACATTTGGAAAGATTGGTTTAGGCCCTCTCCAGAAATTTGTGGTTTACGCTGGGGGTCAACTCCATGAGGCCTCCTCTGTCATACACGAAGCTCTCCCATCTATTAAGAGCTGCTCAGAGAAAGCCATTCACAGCTCACACAACATGTTTTTTATTGGTCCTACAAAACCCAGGAAACGTGCTACAGATGAGCACTATCTAATGGCACCGAATCTATTTACATATTACCTCAGTCTCTCTGTGGGGAATGGTACATGCACAATCTGGTCCACACTAGGAGCAGTAAGAGACTCAAGCATGCTCCATGAGTACTGCATTTTTGATTTTAGCAGCTAAAATTTCTGAAATCTCTACTTAGATTGTGCAAACTGGGAGTTTTCTATGGCTTATAACTTGATCACATTTGGGTGGATTATCATAGGGTTGGCAAAAGCATCATCCCTGAACCAAAGCCCCCTCACCTCCACCAAATTTCAAGTCGCTGCTCCAAACCATGGGGAGGTGGGCGTGCTAAAGCTTCACAAGGCCAACAGAATTTTTTAACATGGACAAAACAATGTATGTTCCCCTAGCTTCATTCTCTGAAATGGCTGCGCTAATCTGGCTGAAAATTTCCAGAAGTATTAAGCTTGAGCTGGACACCTGGCATGAAAAAATGTCAGCCTGCCTCATTAATGTTTTGCAAAGTTATAAGCAACTGAAAACTGGGTCTTATGAGCAGTGTTGGGCAACCGTATTAATAGACAGTAGTACCAGCTCCATCTGTAACATACAAACATAGCACACTTGTACCACCATCCTTTCACCAGGAAGCTCCTGCTACTCCAGCTTCAAGGAAATTACAGCTGCATCCCCTCTCCACACACGGTACCCATATCGTTCAACCATCAGACCCACCCACTACACTCCTTCCCAAGGAACTTTGCTCTATTTAAATTGCTGCCTTTTGGGCAAAGTGCTTTGATCACAGCCTTTAACTGCTCGGCCCTCAGGGTGGTGTGGGCATGTCCTCCCAATTTTGCTCTGCATTTTGCTGTATAGTCCAGTAGTGGTCAGCATATGGAAAAATGGAAAAGGCAATGCATGCAAGCGGATGCAACATGTGACTACATGTGCCAAGAAACAAGTTCTGTGCATTTGCTAGGAGAACCCTCTTATAAAACAACTTTACTGCAAACAGATCAATATTAATAGAAACTCCAGTTTGTACACTGTTTTGCATTGGAACAGTATGGGACTTCTATTCTGCATTGGGGGGGGGTGTACACAGAGGTCTTCTGGGGATACATCAGCTCAGCTAGAGTGTTGCCTAGTTTTACTACAGGTTATATAAAAGTGAAGTCAGTACAAACTAAGATTTCATACAATTACTTATTTATGCTGTGCTACGTAGTAGATCAGCAGTTCTCAAACTGTGGGTTGTGATCCAAAGTGGGTAACCAGTTCGTTTTTATGGGGTCGCTAGGACCAACAGTAGACTTGCTGGGGCCCAGGGCAGAAAGCTGAAGCCCAAACCCTGTCGCCTGGGGCTGAAGCCCAAGCAACCTAGCTTTGTGGGGCTTCCCATGGCATGGAGCCCCGGGCAATTGCCCTGCTTGCCATCCACTAACGCTGGCCCTGAGAGTAGGAAGATTCAACGTGGAGCAAAACTTAATTATCGTCACTTCACCGCCTACCAGAATGACAAGGCTCACAAATGAAAAAGCAGGCTCAAGTATCACTGAAATGTAAGTACAATATTTATATTCCAGTCAATTTATTTTATAATTACATGGTAAAAATGAGACAGTAAGCACACTATTATTGAAAAATTGTGTGACACTTTTGTATTTTTATGTCTGATTTTGGAAGCAAGTAGATTTTAAGTGAGGTGACACTTGGGGTACACAAGACAAATCAGACTCCTGCAAGGGGTACAGTAGTCTGGAAAGGTTGAGCACCACTTCTGTAAACAAGCTTCACAGTATCGGAGGTTACAGCAAGGCTGGTCCTGCAGTCTTAGTGCATATGAACACCCGGTGACTTCAACAGAAGTTCGGGGGTGGCGAAGAAGGCAGACTCAAGTTCTGCAGGCAAAGGCTAATGTTTGTATGTCACTGTGAAAACCAGACACCCAAAACATGAACTTGTTACTATAGTGATAAAGTTGCAACACAAACTTAAAAAATAGCATAGACAGTAAAATATATAGCTCAAAATTCCATTTATAAAACATAATGACAGAACAGAGAACAAGACTAAATGCTGAAATTGTTACTTTTTATTTGTTTGTGCATCAGTTTTAATATTAGTTCTGTGCATTTGAGGGTACAGTATTTGTGTCTGTTTGCCCTTTGATGTGTGGCAGCACAGAATGGAAGGAAGTTCACACAACCTGCGTTTAAAAAGACAAAATAACCCCATCCAGACATTTATTACTACATATGTGTATAGTTTAACCTGAATTATTGACTGACTTGGCTCAACAGTTGCTTTGGCACCATTAGTCTGTTATATTCATTAGTATTTAGTATTGGTTTGGTCCATAATACTGACATATTGATAGATAAATGAGATTACAGCTTTGCATCTACTACAAGGGTGCACGCAGCAAATAATTCCCTTCCTCCCTGCTAAACTAGTTTAAATCTAGTCCATAGTTTGGAAAAAGACCCTAGAAAATGCTACTTTCAAAGGCTTTGTTTTTAACTGCCTGTGCACTGTTTTAGCACACATTGCACACTATGTCCAGATGTAGCCACTCATTTAAGCATATGTTTTTCTAAGATGGGGGCCTATGAATGATAATTTGAGTAAACTTTGATTTAACTAATGTGGCCTAAGTATAAAGACCTATATTACTTGTACACCACTTCAATTAAAATTTGTAAAGAACCTCACTAGCCAAGCCATAATCAGAGTTGTGAGATTTTTTTTTTCATGGCGAACTACACATGCTGAATTTAAGGCATACCACCATTTTGAACTCTAGTCAATTTAAAAAAAAGATTAAAAAGTATTTTAGATACACATCTTCCCCTAGCACCTTCTGTCAATTGTTGTGGTTTTACAATTACTTTTGCATGTGTTTTTAAACACATTTTTCTCTACCCTGTTACTGTGTGAAAGACCCCTGCAAATGACAGAGAAATGACTAATGGACTGTACAGGGGAGGCAGTGAAAGTGTCGGTACATGAAGTGCTGCAAATGCACATAGCACACAGACTGGAGGGCGGGGAGAGAGAGGAACTTTTTTTTTTCATTTCTTTCACTTATAGTAATGTTAGTTATAACTATAGAAAGTAAAATTTTAAAATAAAGGTATGCTTTTTGTGCTCATGGTGTGCCTTTAAATATATTGCTGAATTACAACATATATATTAATGTACAGTACAGTTGACTTCCAACAAAGCAGCTTTTGTTTGGACACATATATGTTCCTCATATGTTGAATAGAATAATAGTGTAGAACCTTGAAATAGCTTGTCTATGTCGTGAGTTATATCTTTCAGAGCACAGAAATAGTTAAAGCAGAATATCCTTGATTTCTCAATTTGTGTCTGACTCACCCCAAAAGTTATTTTCCTGTAGGCTTGTTTTGCATGTCTAAGATAGTACTGTATGTATATAAATGCTATACTGTAAATGGTATGTATATTATTTTAACCATGGAAAGTTCCCACACCTTCCCCTGTGCATAATATTTTGCTTGACAGAGATTGAAAGTTAAAGGTCATAGCTCTTATTTACAAGCTAACATTCTAATATAGCCTCATTCAAAAGCACGCACACACACTACCAAAGTATTTGCCTTTCTTCTCCTGTCTGTCTTACCTCTCTATGCTAACATTTCCCAGCGACCCATGGTGGCTTCCATGAAAAATTAATACTTCTCACCAGTGTGCTCTGCCTTGCCCAGAGAACAGGTATCTCTTTATCTCACCATTGCATGGGTGCCCTCACTCATACACAGATGAATTTCTTGCCTCCCAACTGCTCAGTCCTAGAATTAGCAGTGGCCACCCAGCAGTCCTAAAAATAATTATCAAAATTGCCATCTGGTACAGGCATAGTCAGTGATTCCTCCTTTTGGTCCTGTCCTACCACTTCGTCCAGTCTGTCATTTATCCAAACATGACACTGAACACGTCATCCCCAATATCCAGTGCCTAACTCTAGCTGGACAGAACCACTTTCGGCAGTCTATTGCAATATACTGTCATGGTCATGGTTAACCACATCACTCTTGGTGAACTTCACCAAGTTACCCACTTCCCTTTTAATTGTCCTTCTACATTGTTACACAACAAAGTTTCTGTATATGAATAAGTACCTAGATAGATATTATATGCAGTATTGTAGCCGTGTTGGTCCCAGGATATTAGAGAGACAAGGTGGGTGTGCTAACTGTTTACGCTAAACTATCTGGTCAGACCTGTGTTTAGCTGTGACACTTTGAGTACCTTTCCCAGACTTGTAGTAGAGCTCTGTGTAAGCTCAAAAGTTTGTCCATCTCCACACCAGAGGTTTAGCCAGTAAAATATATTACCTCACCCACCTTGTCTCTCTAGATAGGCATTAGATAACTAGAAAGAAATTAAACTTAATGTTTCAATAGCTGGATGCAGCAGAAAGGGGGAGGGAGACGTTAAGAGCTGTATCAGTCCCTGATTCCCTCCCTTGCCGCAAGCACAGATTAGTGCATCTTGGGGGCTGCTCCAACATGCACCTGCTGTCCTCAAAGAACCATCTGCCAGCTGTGCATAGTCAGAGCACTGCATGCTCCAGCCATGTTTCTTCCCTGTCCTGACATGTCCATGGCACTTGGTGGCTGGGAAAGTGCTTGGGAACTAGCTGACCTAGCTCTCACTCAGGGATTTCCCTACATCCTCCCTGAATTCTCCCATCCCTGCCTCCGGTGGTCAACTAGTTACATGCAATGTTGCCAATGTAATCTTTTTCCAACCCCCCTGTAAATTCGAACACCCCCGCTAATTTCAGTCCCTCCCTCTACTACCTTAGTGGTACAAAGGGAACAGAGAATTTGTTCCTTGATCTTGAACGCAGCCAAAAGCAGTTCTGGGAAGAGAGAGAGAAAGAGAGAGTGCTGAAGAGGGGCTATTTTTTCTCATATTAGCAGTTAATCAAATATTGTTGCTGACTCAAAGCCCAATCTAAAACTTTTAGAAGGTAAAGTTTAAACCCCTTTCCTATAAATTTATCAGATCTTATTAATTAACCAGCCCTTACAAAGTTTTGTAGTAGGAGTCTCAATATTTTAATCTGTTATTAAAAGGTTAAGAAATGCACATTATCCATGAAAATATTATTGGTTACTTTAGGTATTTTCAAATACATAAATCATGGAGAATTAGAACTTTTACCACATTGTAAGACATTGCGCTACATATCTTTACGTTTCATTATGAACAAAATTCGGTGGATGATGCCTCTGCACCTGTAATGTGTTATAGAGATATGAATACAAGATATAAGATATATTTTAAAAGGTGAAGGCAATTGTTATAATACTATAAAAGACTTATACTTCTTCAGCCTAGAGGTAGTCTCTAAACCATCAGACTTTTTATAAAACAGAAAAGATATCCAGACCATGTAAAATTGGGACGATCCCGTCATTTTCCTGTCTGTTAATTTTTCCATTATGAGTGTGTCCAAAACTCTCTGAAATACTGAAAGAAATACTGTCTAGGAGTTTTGAGAGGCATTTTTCTTAAGCTAGCTCTTTTTGACAGGTAAACCCAGAGATAAACGAGTGGTCCCATAAAATTGTAATATTAATAATCCTTAAAATTAATTCTACATCTTGTGACAAAATACTTTTCCTTTTCAAGTGTGCTCACCACAGTGGTGGTGAAGTTCAGGTTATGGTTCACTGATTTCAGCGGATCTACTCCTGATTAACACCAGAATAAGCAAGATTGGAATTTGGCCCAATATGTCTAGTGGTCAAAAAAACACCAATGAGCAGGAAAGCTGGCTATCCATTGATGTTTTTGGGTGCCTTAATTTTAAAGTGACTAACTGTAGAAAATGTTTAATTTTTAGAGGCGTTGAGCAACCACAGCTTCAAATTTAACCCTGGTCTACACTACAAACATATGTTGTTACAACTGTGTCACTCGGGTGTTTTCCACACCCTGAGGGATGCAGTTATACCAACCGAACTCTCAGTGTAGACATGCTATGTCGACAGGAGGGCTCCTCTCACCATAGTGTCTTCACTAAGCGCCACAGCTGTTCCAAGCGCTGTAAGTGTAGACAAGCACAAAGTCAAAAGACCTAGAGGTGCTTAGCACATCTGCACTCAAGATGTTTCAAGTTGGTCAGTCAAAAGCTGGGTCACTAAATCAGGACTATTTTCTGAAATGTTGACCTAAATGTGCACTCAAAATGTGAAGTACTCGAACGTAAGAGAATTAACATTGGTGTAGTGGCTCAACTGTGCTGTGTCTGATTTAAAGCAAAAAATAATGGGAGGCTAGCAAAGGGAGTGGCAAGGTGGGCAAGTGCAATACGAAATTAGCTAGCTACATTGAGGTAAAATTACACTGCCTTGTTGCCACTAGGACTTGTAAAAACATGTCTTTTTTATAGTGAAGACATAGCTTCATCAGGGGCCTATCTATTTCTGGCATGCAGCACTATACTTTCCAGTGTGTCTCCTTTTGGCCATGAGCGACTTTGTTATTTGTATTAGTTTATTTTTTGCAGCATGAGTTTCAATGACATTTCAACCCCCCACATCATTCTTACTGTAGATTTTTAACACTCCCACACTCCACCTCAGCAGTGGGGGATTGGGGAACAACCCCCAGCAGTGTGTGTGTGTGTGTGTGTGTGTAACCTTTAGTGAGAGGAGTTCCCCTCCCCTTTTGACTCTCTGTACAGTCTGCCTCTTTAGGGGATGGTTCATGAGGAGGAGGTTCTACTTTGCACTCTGTGGGGATATATGAGTGGGCAAGGAGAGGAAGGTCAATTGTTACCCTTTCTAGAGTATGCAGGTCATGGAGAGAAGGGAGGACATCCACCCTTTCATATGCTCTGAAGTTGGGAGGTAATTAGCTAAGAGGAGGTCTCTCCACACATGTGTGTTTGTGGGGTGAGTAACTGAGATGAGATCCCCCTTCCAGGCATCTGGGTTGACGGTGGGGGAGATTCATAGAGAGAAGTTCCCCCTTCCACTTCCTGAGCATTGTGATTAATGGAGATGCCACCGCCATTCCAGTACCTAGGCTGCTGTGTGGGCAGGTCACTGTAGGGAACTCTCCTGCACTTGCTGTTTATGGGGAGTCCCTGAGGGGAGCCCCTGACTCTCTATGTGTATAGGAGGGTCACTGAGGGGAGTCCCTCTCCAGGCCCTGGGTATATGGGACAGTCACTGAGGGGAGCCCCCTGCCCTGCCTGTGCGTATGGAGAGTCACTGGGAGTGAGGGAGCCCCCGCTACATTCCCTAGGTTTGCTGTGTATGGGGGGGTCACAGGGAGTGAGGGGAGCCCCCCATGTTCCCCAGGCTCACTGGGTGTATGGGACAAGCACTGAGGGAAGCTCCCTGCTCTGCCTGGCCGTGCCCCTATGGAGGGTCACAGGAGTGAGGGAAGCCCCCATACATTCCCCAGGCTCCCTGGGTGCATGGTGGGGGGTCACAGAGAGTGAGGAGAACCCCCCCCCCCCTCCACGTTCCCCGGGCTCGCTGTGTGAATGGGGGGGTCTCTGAGGGGAGCCCCCTTGGCTCTCGGTGGTTCCCGCGCGCCGGGTTGGGGGCGGCGCTGGCCGCCAGTTGCTCCCCTTCCCTCCCTCGGCAGCGGCGCGAGCCAGCGCGTTTGGGCGGGGGTGGGAGCCGGGGCCGGGGCGGCCGGGCGGCGATTTGCATGAAAGGCAGACTGGGAATGAGCCGAAGCGGCCGCCTCTCCGCACACGCAGCGCGGGGGTGGGGGCTGGAGGAGTCTCCGCCTCAGGGGAACGCGGGAGAGAAGTCGGGGCAAAGTTTGCCGCCGCCAGCCGGGGCTGCTGAGGGCGTCGCGGGGCCGGGCTCCGAGCGAAGCCAGGCGCCAGGGTTCCAGCCCCCCGGCCGAGGAGCCGCCGCGCCGCGAGCCGGGCGGGCGCCCAGGGGGCCGCCGCCAACTTGAGCGGGATCTCGGGCGGGCTCGGAGCGAGGGGCCGCCCGCCCGCCCCGCAGCGGCCGGGTGGGGCGCCGGGCAGGGGAGCCAGCATGTCCTCCATCCTGCCGTTCACTCCCCCCATTGTCAAGCGGCTCCTGGGCTGGAAGAAAGGGGAGCAGAACGGGCAGGAGGAGAAATGGTGCGAGAAGGCGGTGAAGAGCCTGGTGAAGAAGCTGAAGAAGACGGGGCAGCTGGACGAGCTGGAGAAGGCGATCACCACGCAGAACATCAACACCAAGTGCATCACCATCCCTAGGTAGGGAGAGGGCGCCGCGGGGAGGGGGCGTCCGCCCAGCCGCAGCCCCCCCCCCCGCCCCACCGAGCAGGGGCAGACAGAATCAGGGGCGCCCATGCGGAGACATAGGGGCTCCCCCACTCCCCAGAGAGAGACATGTACACAGAGCAGTGGGGGAGGAGGGGCACAAAGAGAGACTTGCACGGGCTGCTGGGCACAACCTGTGGGAATAAGCACCTTCGTGCGCACGTGGGGCTCCGTGCAGAGGCACCTGTGTACCCTGAGGGGGGCATGCACAGATCAGGAGTGGGCAAAGGTACGTGTTCGCCCAAAGAGAGGGAGAGAGAGACCTGCATGTGTATGCAGGCATGGGTATCCTTGCAGAAGCATGTATTCCCATGCAGAGGTAAGGAATGGACAGCCGCAAGAGACATGCATAAACGTATGGGCACCCCATGTAAATACATGCATTCTCTTTTATACTCACACATAGCTACCTGCCAGTCCACTGAGCTGTGAGTAATTGTATGTACACCATGCACACGCCTGGCTGAGACACATGTAACTGTATAGATGCGGACAGATACATGGACCCATACACATTTGTGTGCATGTTATAGACGTTAAGCATACACACTAAGTACTCTGAAAAGCACTACTATTAAAGATTTGTGTTAGAAGAATTTTGCATTTCTCTCCGGTCAGTTATAATAGAAGTTTGGTTTTGTATTTCTTTCTTACAAACTATTACAGAATACTTTGCATATTTAAAATTAAGAGGCCACAGAATTGAATTACAATCTATTAACGAGGGAGACAGATATTAAGGAGAGAAAGCAAGAACGGAAATGTTTTCAGCTAGGATTTGTAAAAAGATGGATGTATTCTGGATTAGATGTACTTATGGTGATATTCTCTGCTTCATAGCCAAAAGTTTCATGCTATTTTCTGTTACTGTTAAAATTAGTATCTCTGATTTCCTTTCTGAATGAGAGAAATTAGTTTGTTTAGGTCTCTTGCTCTGTTCAGTCAGACATTTCCCTGAAAAAATGGTTTAGAACCCTTGGATACATGTTTCCAGAGTAGGTGGTTGTAACTCCCCCCTGCCCAAAAAAAAAAAACCAAAAAAGCCCACAAACCCAAACAAACATGCAACCAAGGAATACAATTTGAACAGCTAAATAGGATGGCTGTTTGGGGAAGGAGTCATGTACATTGAATAACTGATTTTTTTCCACATGTATGTTAATTCTTTATGCAGTATTTTAGGATTGATTCAGCATGATTGCAAATAGGACTCATCCTAATGCACAGAAGATGAGAAGTATGTAAATGATTACATATGTTTGATTATCTTTGAGGAAACCAAATTACTGAGAACATTTCATCCTTGAAATTTTGTTGATTTCTATAAGCTCTTTCAGAAATCTGGCATTTTTAGTTTAGTATTTTATGGAATAATACAGGATTGCTTTTTAAACAAATGTTAAAGTTAATCGCAAACAGTTCAATGCTGTATAATTGTATGCTTCTGTGTGTTGATTCTCTCTTTCATGTGCGCGTGTGCACCCATATACTCTTGTCAGAATGATTTAAAATGCAGTGGCTAGTACTCACAAAGCCACATCAGTGACATGAACCACTGAAACAAGCAGTTTTTAAAATGTTATGTAGAGTTGGAACTCTTTTTTTTTTTTTTCTCTCTCCAAGAAGAATACCTCCAAGCCCAACAAATACAGTTCTTAAATTTTGTTCGATATCTGCTCAGATCTTCTCTACCGAATGACACTAGGGCCCTGTCTTCACTACAGCGGGGAGAGATCGAGCTTATGGCGATCGATTTATCGCATTTTGTCAAGACACGATAAATCGATCGCCAGCGCTGCCCCCGTCGACTCCGTAACTCCATCTTGAACAGAGGCGTAAGCTGGAGTCGATGGGGGAGCGCGCTGCTGACTGCCGCCGCTGTGAGGACAGCAGGTAAGTTGACTGCAGATACGCAAACTTCAGCTACATGATTCATGTAGCTGAAGTTGCATATCTGCAGTCGATCCAACCCCCTTGTGAAGACAAGGCCTAGGTTAGAGTCTATTGTAAATTCAGAATGACTCCACTGAAATCAGTGGGATTACCCTGGATTCTCTGTCCTTAACCCTATATTTTGAAACTCATGGTAACGAGCTAAAGCTCTTCCTTGAAGTATTTGCTTACCTTAACTCAAAAACTTCTGCTACGGATGTGACTTGCTATGCGTGTTGGATACCTGGTTCTGGAAAGGACTAACCAGTATAGAACTGGGAGGAGAACCACCTGAAATTTACATCATTAAAGGTGCAGGTGTTTGGGAAGGATTGGGAGTAATTTTCTGATGTATTGTAATTCCAGGGAAATAAATAGGGATAGGGTGGATGGGCAAACTTGTTTCAATTATTTCTGGGAAAAGGGAGTTTAAGCATCAGCAAAAAGAGTAAACATAACAAGCCATCAGTGTTACATGAGAATATTCTAGCTAATGCTAAGCATGCAGCTAGATATAAATGTTAATTTGCAGAACTGTAAGATATAAATAAACTTTTACCCACTAAAGTGAGTCCCCCAGCAACCATTACAGTCTTTTATGTATGCTGACACGAGGCCCAGTCCTGCAGTCCTTAATCCCTGACAGCAAAGGGCGTTTTGCCTGAGTAAGCCTGGCAGCATTTGCCCCTTTCAGCAATACAGAAGTTAATAGCTTAGGTTCTTTTGCAATGTTTTCTATAATAATAATAATTAATAAAGCCCATAATCAGGTTGGCTTGTGTTGGCACTGTACAGACACCTAGTAAGAGACAGTCCCTGCTTGGAAGAGGTTACAGTGTAAATAGTCAAGGGATGGGGGAGCAATAGTAGTGTAGAGAGGTGAAATTACTTGCCCAAAGTTACGAAGAAGGTCAGAATGCAGTGGTTTTGTAACTGTGTTGGTCCTAGGATATTAGAGAGACAAGATGAGGTAATATAATATCTTTTATTGGTCTAGCTGTTGGTGAGAGGGACAAGCTTTCGAGCTTACACAGAGCTCTTCTTCAAGTCTGAGAAACTAAATCAAAGTGTCATTGCTAATATAAGGTCAATGACAGAACTAGAATTATAATCCAAGTCTCCTGACTCCCTGTCTAGTGCCTTATCCATTTGAGCACACTGCCTGTACTAAAATATCATCGGATAAGACTGCCAGGCCATTTGTCTCTAATCCTCAGAAGGCAGCTTTTCTGCGTATCTTCATTAGAAATAATTTTGCATCTATTATTTCATTAGTTTAGAAAACAAATACTTTGGGAATAAAAGGGAGAATAACTGTTAGGGGTTAGATCACACCATGCATTGGTTATAGTGCATCAGTGAACCATATTCCATTGGAGCTAAGACAGGGATGAATCTGGCCCAGTGAGAATAGGGTTAGTCCAAAATTAACTGTCATAACCATAGCATGAAACAAAGTTCCAAACTGAAGATTGCTTGGGATCTTCAGAAATGCTGTTGTTGGGAACTCTGAGCAGATGAACTATCAATTGCAAATTCCTGATCCAAGTTGATATTAGCTTAGGACTTTGGCTGTAGTGACTGCGGCTTTTTAATAAAAACACTTTAAGCCAGGTTTGTTAAGGGTGCAATACTAAGAAGCTAGAGAATCCAGTTCATCACTAGTGTATCTTTTTATTTTAAGGTTGTATGCTGTCTGTGGGTTTGTCTGTGTCCTGAGGAAGAGCTCTATGTAGCTCGAAAACTTCTCCCTCACTAACAGATGTTGGTCCAATAAAAGATATTACCTCGCTCACCTTGTCTCTCTAATATTCTGGAACTGAGACAGCTACAATACTGCATATGTATGTTATTGTGGGCCTACTAAATTAACTACAGTTTTACAGTATGTCATCTGCTGGTTGTTAGCTCTCTTGGAGAATAATCCATGACAGCCATCTTTAATATGATAGCTCTGGTGAAAGAACCTGTGGTAGCAGGAAGAGGGCTTGAGAGACCATTGCAGGGTTGAGAGTGAGAGTGTGTGTGTGTGTGGAACAGGCATTCAGTTCAGCCTTAAGAATCTTAAGTGATCTCGGGCCACTCACATACAGATGCACTGTCTCCTTGGCCTGCTAGTGCCTCTCCCATCCTTACCTGCCTCCCTTGCAGAATAGCTTATTTAGAGGGGCTTTATCCAACTGTCTCCCATTGCCACTGTCCTTTGAGTCCTTCTTCCTCCAAAGGGAAGTTTCCACAGCATGAAGGGGGCTCTGCTTGAGAACGTACAGGCGAGTCGCATCTTAGGCGCATTTAACATGCGTGAATTCAGCTTTGTGTGATCAGCAAAAAATGGAAAAGAAACCCACAACAATTTAAAAACTCCATCCGTTGTGCGGGCAATTCCACCCGCCCTTCAACTCAATGAGAGTTTCACTATATGCAGTTTTCGCTTTACACGCTAACCGCGGAATGGAACCCCCATGGTAAGATGAGACTCTCCTGTATTAATTTTCAAGTGGATTCCCAGTGGTATGGGTGGGGGAGCAATGTACATAACTCCCCAGTCCCTTGGTCGTCGTCTTCTCCTACATTTGAATCTCCAACCACAGAGGTCTTCAGTGAGGCTGAGAAAGGGAGAAGGTGTTATGTGGGTGACCTTCTGCATGCAGAGGTGGAAATCTATGCATTAATAATCAGATATGGTCACACAAATCATGCCCTTGTTCTCCATTCACTTAACCCTGAACACATTAGGCTTTCCCTCTCAGAGGCACTACTTCCTCTCATCGCCCCTTCAGCACTGCCATCTAGCATGGCTTCAGATGTGTTAGCCTACATCTTAATGAGCGTTAAGAAGGCTTTTCATTCATGCTAAGCTGAATTCAAAAATGTGCCCCTTTTGCCAAAACATAACTTAGTGATAGGTTCTTGTGATACTTTTGCAAATGTCGGTGTAGAATGGGCATTGATGTGTCGTTTGACCTCTCCAAAGTTGTATGCTACTGGAATATCTTCCTTGAACACAGATGTGTTCAAGGTCACGATGTTGCTGCTTTGCTCTGAAAACAGGTTTGACTCTGTCCTTCCTACCAGCCACCAGTTGGCATCACATTTTCAGATTCTTGGTGGCTGTAACTATCGCTCTCTGAAATCAAACAGTGTTGGTGTGGAATCAGATGGCATACAAATATAGTTGCTGTACCCTCTGCAGAATACAAACATGTCGACTTAAACGTCATTCTCGGGGAGAAGAGCAACAAGTTTGTAAGTCTATTCCTGAACCTGTGATCGGCACTGGAATGGATTGCATTGTTTGTGCACATGCCAAGCATCTCAACATTCAGCCCTAGAAACAAAAGGAGTTAGGGTGAATTGTAAGCATTTAATTATTAAAATTACTAAATGTGAGTGTACTGTGGAAATCTGCAATGTGTGACAGATACTGATTAATTTCTAGGAGTCACACAGTATAGACATTTGTCTGTATGAGAGGAGACAATAAATGCAAGGGTGGCCCACCGGAGCCTGAGAAGGAGCCAGAATGTATCAATGTATATTGCCAATGAGCCACAGTAATACTTCAGCAGCCTCCTATAAGCTCCCCCGCAGCACCTCCCACCCACTGATCAGCACATCCCCCTCCCTTCGCTTCCCATCCCCCTTCCTCCCCTTCCATCTTAGTATTTCAAGAGTATTATTCATCATGAATGCATGTGGTAAAAGATAAGATCTTTCCAGTGGTATGGCCTTTTTTACAGTGTATTTTGCCTGTTTTCTTTTTTGATCCAATTATAGTATTTTCTATTTAACATTGCAAGCATTTTTTACAATTGCCAAGGTTCCTCTATGTAAAGAATACATTCCTTTAAATTTTAGAGAGACAAGGTGGGTCAGGTAATGTCTTTTTTTTAACCAACTTCTGTTGCTGAAAGAGGCAAGCTTTAAGTTAAGTTTTGTTAATTAAAATATATTTGGTAAGAGAGGAAGAGTGTGAGTTCTTATGGAACTCACCTGATACAAGACTTGAGTGTAATGATTGAATTGGAAACTCTGTATATTTTTTTCTTTTGGAAAGAAATGGAACAAAATAAGGGCAGATCTACAAACTTTTGCTAGTGCAAGCTACGTTAGCACAAAGTTGCTGCAGTTAGTGTATTGCTTATGTTCATACATACTTGGTTCCCTGTGCTGGTGCTGCGCATACTCACCAGGAATGCTTGTGTCAGTGCACAATGCAGTGAACCATAGATAGGTATTCCAGTGTGCAACTTGCCACCATCCAGCATGATGACTTTTGGGAAGTTTTGGCAATGCACAGAGGGGCAAAAGTGAGTCAAGTAGGGGGAACTTGGAGCAACTTCCCATCATGCAATTTTCTCCATTCCGTAGTGTTATCCATATCCCATAATTTTTGCACCTTTCTTAAAAATATCACGAACCCTTCACGGCTCTCCTGTCCGTCTGCATCTCTGAAAGAAGCATGGAGCCTAGACAACTCTGCACTATTGTCGTGAGTGTTTCAAGTATAGGATGCACAATTCTCTGGTATTTGCAGAGCTGCAAGAAGAACTGAATCAATGGGGAACCTGATGATTTTGTGAGGGACAGAATGCTATCAGACATAGCAAGAACCACTTCAAAGTTATTGGTGGCATTCACGGAGAAGCATTCATGGTGGAGTGATGTTTCTGGGCCCAACAAAGGAACAGTGCCCGGTGTCATTGCACTATAATGCAGGCTTGGCATGGTGAGCAATGGCTGCGTAGCTTTTTCGTGCACGAGGCCACATTCGTGGATCTGTATGCTGAACTAGCCCCAGCCCTGGTTTTCCTAGTGGAGGGACATCAGAGTGAGAGCTGCACTGATACGAGAAGTGAGTGGTGATTGCACAGTGGAAACTTACAATGCTGTCTGTGGGAAACCGTTTCAGAATTGGAAGATCCACTGCCGGGGCCATTGTTATGCAAGTGTGCAGGGGCATTAATTGTCTCTGGCTATGCAGGACTGTGACCCTCAGCAATGTGCCAGACATAGTGGATGGATTTGCAGCAATGGGGTTCCTGAACTGCGATGGGGCAATAGATGGAAATCATGTGCCTATATAGGCACCATACCACCTTGCCATAGAGTACATCCACAGAAAGGGCTACTTTCCTATAGATATGCTGGCGTTGTTGGATCACCAGGGATGCTTTACCAACATCAACGCTGGCTGGTCAAGGAAGGTCCATGACACTTCTTTAAGAACACAGGACTGTTCAGAAAGTTGCAACCGGGGACTTCCTTTTTCAACTGGAGGCTTACCACTGATGATGTTGAAATGCCGGTAGTGACGTGACCTCCTACCCTTTACTCCCCAGCTCACAAAGTTATGCGCCGGCCATCTCAACAAAACCAAGAAAAGATTCATCTACAGGTTCAGCAGATTTAGAATGACAGTTGAATGTGCTTTTGGTAGATTGCCAGGAAACTGGTGTTATTTATTCACAAGATTGGATCTCAGTGGGAAAAATAATCCCAATGGCTATAGCTGCCTGCTGTGTGCTGCATAGTATCTGTGAGCAAAA
This sequence comes from Dermatemys mawii, assembly GCA_007922305.1. Classification (NCBI taxonomy): domain Eukaryota; kingdom Metazoa; phylum Chordata; order Testudines; family Dermatemydidae; genus Dermatemys; species Dermatemys mawii. The sequence continues at coordinate 4,204,167 of ML677366.1, read as the reverse complement.
GGGGAAAAATGCTGCCAGAATATAGGTGGGGAAGTTGTCAGCTGAGTTTGAAGAGCCAGACACAAGGGCTATTAGAACAGCTCAGTGCTGAGCTATATTGCTCAGGGATGATTTGAAATAGCGCATTAACACAGTAATGCGTCATGGTGTATTGTGCTCTACCTGGCCCTGCTGTTTTGGGACCTGTTAGGAATTGTGTAGTACTTGGCATGATATCTATGAATATAACACTGTCAATGGAGATTTTTAAGAGCAGGTTAAACCATTCTCAGGGATGGTCTAGATCAGGGATCGGCAATCTTGGCACACGGCCCCCTGGGTAAGCACCCTTTGCGGGCCCAGCTGGTATGTTTACCTGCCATGTCCACAGGTTCAGCCAAACACAGCTCCCACTGGCCACCGTTCGCCGCTCCGGTCCAATGTGGGCTGCGGGGAAAAAAAAAAGCAGGGTTTTAAAAGGTGATCCCTGAGCAGTGGAGTTCACAATTATGACCAGAGTGGTCAGTGTCAAGCATTGTGGGACAACTGCTGGAGGACTGTTGGGTTGACGCCTGTGTTACCTATGTCTACACTTTCAGTGTATCCACCTCAGTACATCAGCCATGTCTCAATGCCGCTTGGGTTGGTGGTGTTATGGCATCACCGTAACAGGCTGCTTATGTTGGTGGGAGATAATTTAAGTGTAGACACATACACAACTAGGTCAATGCCAGGCAGCTTACGTTGACTAACTTGGGGTAGGCAACCTATGGCACGCGTGCCGAAGGCAGCATGCGAGCTGATTTTCAGTGGCACTCACACTGCCTGGGTCCTGGCCGCTGGTCCAGGGGGCTCTGCATTTTAATTTAATTTTAAATGAAGCTTCTTAAACATTTTAAAAACCTTCTTTACTTTACATTCAGCAATAGTTTAATTATATATTAAAGACATATAGAAAGAGACCTTCTAAAAACGTTAAAATGTATTACTGGCACGCACAACTTTAAATTAGAGTGAATAAATAAACTTAAAGACTCTGCACACCACTTCTGAAAGGTTGCCAACTCCTAACCTAACTTAGATCTGGTCTACGATACAAAGTCTTTCAGAGTGCTCTGCTCCTCCCCCCCCCCCATATGTGTAAAATACCATTTAAACAGGAATAATGCTTAATAGTACTAGTCTTAAGAAGATACTTGGAAGGTATTAGAAAACCTTTTTTGGGTGTCTTTGTGTTGCTAGCTGACCTTGCAAATTTTACAAAAATGTATGCTTAACCTTCTCCTTAGGATCATCTTAACAAAACACTAAATACAGTAAATGGAACCAGTTGAGGACAACTTTGTACTGTAAACTATCTGTGAGCTTGCAAAAGGGTGGCTTCCTTTCAGTTCTGGTGTGCCATTAATATTTCTAACAGTCTCAGATCTCGTCTACAAACAAACTAAGCCAGTGCATGTTTGAGTGTGGACATGCTTCTTAGTTTAAAACTGGCTATATCAGTTTAGCTTGCACCTGTGCGCAAGCTGAATCAATACTAATTAGGTTTACGTCAATTTGAGAGTGTCCACATGCAACATTAGACTCGTTTGACAAAACTGATTTATAACCACCCCTTTTGTTAAATCAGCCCAACTTTGTGTGTAGATTAGGCCAAAAATTAAAATATCCTAATAGAATGAACTTAGTCTGCCTTCTCCATGTATCAGTAATATCTCTGTCAGCAGGCAGTACTTCTCAATGTTATTTAGTTGTTCTTTCCTGAGAAGTATGGGCCAGATCAACTTCCCATTAAAATCAACTACAAAATTCCCTTTCCAGGATCATCCCCTATTTGTACAGTGTAAACATGCCTTTGTTTCTTTTCTCTGATTCTCTCCCATTTACTTTTTTTAAAAAGATAAAAACATTTTAAGCAGCTTTTTAAAGGCACAAAAGAATCTGATTTATATCATGTTGTAGAACAGTAAATGTTGAATCTGCGTGAAATAAAGTTTAAAATGGTTGCTTAATTTTTATAGTATTAGGGAAAAGACCCTGAATATTGCGCTCATTTAAATATAATGAGAAATAAATGCAAAAATCGGATGAAATCAGGAAATGCACACTGTACAGGATTATCACATCAGGGATCCAATTAAAATGAATTCTTCTAATAAATATTGGTTTAATAATGCAAACTTGTGATCACTATATTACTACAACAAAAATAAAATTAACAAGATTTAATGGACTGAGTAGCCGTTAATTTACACTTGTTAATTTATTAGGAACTTCTAATGCTGTTTGCACAATAATACCATTATTCTGCATGATGTACTTTATGAAATAAATGGGGCCAAACAGTGCTTGAATTAAATTGAAATTAAATTTTATTCCCAAATTATCTTTTTATTTATTTTAATTTTAATATTTTGTTTTCCTCTATCGAGATCAATTAAATACTCAAGGTTGGAATGCAGCAGTCCCTCTCAGCAAGGCTCATGAATGGTCCTAATTAACTTTTATCCTTACCTGCTTTGATGTGCTGTGTAAAAGAAAAAAAAAAAAAATTTTTTTTTTCCAGACCACTACCAATCAACACAATGAGCTTTGAAGGGATCTAACGGGAGAGGGGAAGGAAGGGGGAAGTAATACAGCTAGTAAGGACAGAAACCAGGTATTCTAGTTCTACTAGGCTGACTGCGCTAAACTTAGTGAATGTTTGCTAATTGCATTTTGTTACACGCAAACTTAACAGCACTGAAGTTGTTTGCAAGTTGGACTATTCTACTAGTCATTGGTAGCTTAACCTAAATGTAACCTAAATGTAAACCTAAACCTAAATTTCCTAAATGTAATGATTGTAGAGTAAATGCTACTTTAAAGATACTTGAAATCTCTTTAGCTGATTCTCATTTACCCTGAGGCCTCTTTACAATAATTTTAAGGCATTTTTACATTGCAAACGTGAAGTAAAGAGGCCTCAGGCAGGCGGGCCTGATGTTCATTTACTCTCTTGCTGCTGCTTACTTTTCTCATTTTATGTAGTACTGTGGCTGTGCATAACGAGATAAAAAGACAGGGCCCCTTCCCCTTTGAGCTGCCCAAACACTAAAGATCTGATCCTGCAAACACATAACCCTGGTCTACATGTGGGGTGTTGGGGCGGGGGAGAATTGATCAAAGATACGTGACTTCAGCAACGAGAATAATGTAGCTGAGGTTGACGTACTTAGATCCACTTACGCAGCGTCTTCACGGCGGTGAGTTGACTAGATGCGATAAATTGACCCCCAATGGATCGATTGCTATCTGTTGATCCGGCAGGTAGTGTAGACATACCCTTAGATGTCTAACTTTATTTGTGTATATAGTAGAACTGACTTCATGGGAACTATTCTGTCATACTCTGCTCTACCTATATGGCCCCCATATCTGTATATAATATATTTGTGCTCACAACAGCCTTGTGAGATAGAGATGGGCACACACAGACTTGCCAAAGGCCATGGAAATCTGTAGCGGAGCAGGGAATTGAGTCCCAGGCTTGTACCCTAGCTACTGAACTATGCTTCCTCTCCTGGATGAGTAATTACCACATGAATAAGCACTACCCAGCATGAGGAAGGGTTGCAGAAATGGACCTTCATCAGATCAAAGAACTCAGTACAAAAATAACAGACATTAGTGACTGAGGGAATGGTGGATGAAAAGACATCAGGAAGCTGATGGGAAAAGTGCTCTTTGGGGATGGTAATTATTCACTGTGACCCTGCTTCTGTCACCCTTGCTCATGCTTACTAGCATGTTATGCCATGAGAAATCCCATTGATTAGTTGTTTTTTTTTTTTAAATTAATTTCACATCTCTACTATATTTGCAATATCCTGAGAGGGCTTCATGGGAAGATGTTTTTTAAAAAAATATAATAAATCCAGCAATACTCACCCCAAAATGAAAAGGAATGGATAATTCTAAAAAATGTGAATAAAATTGGTTTTGATAACTTTTATTCCTGTCTAGTAATATTTTTAGAGGCTAATCTGTATTTAGCACCCGGGTTTTGAGATTTAACAGATTGTACATTTTAGCTGTTGTACTGTCTGAATTGGTTATCGATATAACTTACACCACAGTTTGTAGCTACTTGTACTAAAATCTTTGCTGCAGACTGTGTCCATAACCCTATTGTGCCTAATATGAAAAGCTGTAGATTAGAGTTGCTGATATGAGCTGTTCTGATCATATTACAGTTGTTGAGTGTCAACATGTTGTTTGTATCAGGGGTGAAGTTGCAGCCAGCAATAACAATTGGATGATGAAACAGATACTGAATCCATATCTTCCTATGATGAAACAAAGTAAATGCTGTTTTAGCTGCTTTAGCCATAAAACAGGAAGTTTACTTAAACTAGTAACCTTTACAGCAGAAAACAGTTAAATACAAAAAATTGACATCATAGAATACAGCTGTAGGGTGTGAGAATTACCAGTATGTTTGTGTACTGAGTGTGCCTCTTATTATTAACTGACAGAGAATAATTTCTACAAAATTTTCCTGCCATTGCTACTGAATTTTAAGCATTTGCTGTGTGGAAAAACTGAATCAAGCTACAACTATCTTAATTTTGTATACTCAAAACGAAATGTACTGGCTTTTCATAGAGATACGACGTCTGTGGTTTCTGCACATGTGAAGTGTTACAAAAAGCCTCTTTTGAGCTGGTTTTTCTTCCCCTGGAGTGTTGTGCATAGCGAGTGTTCACCACACAACACACAATGGTATCTGAAAAATTATACCAGTGCTTAAAAAGTACTTTGTTTCTAATAAAAGGCTGACAAGCAGCTGGAGTCTGATTCTCTTCTCTAACTCCCTTCTGTGGGTGAGAGGAGAATTGGAACAGAAAGGCTAAGCAAGGGGATTGAAACTGGTGGTTCCATTTAGGGCTAATTTATACCTCCTTCGTCCACATTTTCTTACACAGCCATGCAAATACAGGAAAGAGGAAAGACTCCCCACTACAAAAAAGCCACTCAGAATTGCAGTCCATGAATTGGGAGGAGGACAGGGGCCGTTGCTGACTTATAGCCTCCCCTCTCCCATGCCTTCCCCCAGCAACTAGTTGGGAAAGGGATGCAGAGCAGGCAGAGCCAGAAAGGAGTACTTTACAGAGATGTAGCAAATTACTCCCACTACTGCCACTCAGTTGGTGGACCAGTTAGGCTGAGGCTCCAGGAGGCAGTTGTGCTTCTGATACTATGTCTGAATTAAGGGAAGACACTTTTTTGCAGCACAGATTAGCTAATTCAGCCTGAAATAGCAATGAAGACGTGTCAGCTTGGCTTTTAATGCAGGTTAGCTGCTCAAATTTGACCCCGAGCTGCCCTATAGGCTTGTGCTTCAGTTGCTAATCCAGGGGTGGGCAAACTTTTTGGCAAAAGGGAGATGGCTTGGGTTGGAGGACTAATAGCCTAGCACTACAGCTTTGCGAAGGGAAGAGCAAAGCCTCTGTGATGTGTACTGCCCACCGCCTTAAGTACACAACCAAATGAAAGGTTCTGGCTTAAAAAGGATTGGAAGGATAAGTAACGAATACAAGGCCAATAGCAGCCATTCTACAAGCACCTTTGTCAAGGGGCTTTTAAAAGAAACACTTTGTATATGTCTCTGTGGAGCCATATATATTTATATTGCAACATGGGATGTCCAATGAAGATCTGTTACAGCTGGAGATCAGTGGAGGTGCAGCAAAGTACCCTCTTAAATGCTTAAGATACAGCATTTTACTTTAATGGTTGCTATGTGGTTTACTTGTATTTCTTCTCAGTCTTTCTAATCTCCTACAATGAGTAGGTCTCATTATAATATAGCTGTTCCTTTGCTTCAGGATATCCAGCAAATTTTGTTTGTAAGGCTGGTGTCCTGAAGGCCTATATCTGTCCTTAGTTCTGTTCTTCATTATTGACACACAGGATACATATGTTCAGAATAATGTGTGTAGCCATCAGACACAGAGGACAGTGTGTATAACCATGAAGGGAGATGACCCCCCCACCCCGCCACCCTCCCATTTTTAAAAAAAAATCCTTCAAACAATCTTTTGGGCTAAAAGAATTATGTTTCCAGTAAACCTTTCCTCACCTCTTTCTTTAGTTCTTAATTTTTGTTTATGGTCTCTATGTGCTTTGAAGTAATGTTGCTGTTCTTGTTTGCCAGCCTTAGGTGAACCCATATAAACAAGCAAAGGCCTTGGAAACTGCGGCTTGTAAGTTACTGTGTTGCATGGCAGGCTTAACTCATAGGTTGAAAGCCCTATCATACCTGCTTCTAGATGGGAATAAAAATAGAGGCTTGAATGCTATGATTTTAAAAAAATAGCATTTATAAATCTTTGGCTATTGACAGGACACCGTTGTATTTTACAGTGCTTCTCGCTCTTTGTTTATTTTCTCAGTTCCCATTTCCCCCCTCAACCCTCTATTTTTAGGATGGCATTCTAGAGTTGGTGCTACGTCAGCTGTTGCAGAGTTTTTAAAAAGGGGGAGGGTTATCAAAGCTAAGAATCTGATAGTAATTCACCTTTTGTGTGTTTAAATTTAAAGCTTATATGTTTTCAGTTTAATTGATAGTGGATGGGAAGTTGTTCTTGCCTAATATGTCCCTGCCAAAATTCATTGTGACATGCCTGATATTTCTTCATGGTGGTGTGTTTTTGTTTGTTGGAAGTGTGGGGGACTAGTTTGGCAGGAGCATCACTTGCATTTTTAGGACATTATTGGGTATACTTTTAATATAAAGCCATGTGTATTCACTGGAGCTGGCTGAAAAATAGTTTCAGTTAAATGGAAATTTTCACTGAAGTTTTTGTCAAAAGATTTTGGGTTTTAATTTAAAAACAAAAAAGAAAATCTACTAAAATTTCAATTAAATTATTTTTGGAGGGGACTGAGGGGGATGGAAGCTGCTTTGTATCTGACCATGTTGCTGATATTTTTGTGGCTTTAAAAATCATATTTTTCTGCATGCGCATGTGTGTGTGGTTTGGTTTTTGTTTCCCCTGTGGCTGTGGGAGAGACCTATAGCCCACAGAGGAAATTGACTTGTTCAGAATGTAGTGGGACATAAAAGTTTTTTCTCTAATTTTTCAGCTACGGTAACCGGAGAAGTTACTTGGAATGACAGCAGGTAAAATAGTTTAGGCGGAAGTGTTGAGGTGTCCATTTAAATCTACTACAAGTTCTGCTTGTATAAGTTCTAGAGTAAACTTTCTTTAAACTCAGTGAAGTTATTCTGGATTCACACTAACATAACTGACATCAGAATTTGGATCTCTCGTCCAGTGACTACGTGAGTGAATCACAGGTTTTGGTGTTAGTGTTGCTGCTACATTTTGCTTTTGGAAAGCCCAAATTTTGATTTTTACAAATCACAAACTGCTAGTTCTTTTAATGGTGGAATACTACCACAGATGAATGATGAGGAGGGACAGCTGAGGAACAACTGGCTTCTTAAGGAAAGTATCAAAGAGATCCTGAAGGTTCAGGGAGTGATAAAACAAAGTGTCATAGGAAATACATTTCCTCCTAATTTTATTATTTGCAAATGCTATGCTACCCCTGACAAGGCCGGATATTTTTCTATATGCATTTTTTGGGCTGTATGTTGCGAAAACTGGTGGTAGGTCAGTCAATCCACCATGGCTGCACGTGTACATGTATGGCTTTGACTAAATCACTGTCCTCCAGAAGCAACATTCCAACGATTATTTCACAACACTGAAACAAAGAGTTATTTGAACTGTAATTTTTCTAATAGATAATCACCAACCCATACACGATAAGTTAAATCATTCTTTCATCACTGTAGGCACAGCAACCGCAGGTAGGTGCTGCTTTTGCTACAGGATTCCTCAGAGTGAGCTAGGGCATCACTGAGGGCAGGTCTACACTATGGGGCTAAATTGACCTGTTATACAGCTGCAGCTATGTGAATAATGTAGTTTAGGTCGACTTATTGCAGTGTGTACACCGTGCTGGCCTGTCGATGTACCTTATGCTTCTTGTTCCGGTGTAGTACCGGAGTCGATGGGAGAGCAGTCGACCCTCGGTGGATCGATTGCCGCATGTTGAACCCCCGGTAAGTGGAGACAAGCCCTGGGAGGTGCACTTAGGTGATCCTCATTAAAAGAGCAAAGTATTCCTTTGCTAGCAATACATTTCTATTGATAGCAGGCTGGAGGAGCCTTACGCTGCAGATCACTTCCCTTTGAGAGCATGATACGTGTGGATTTACACGCAAACCAGCTCTTCCTTCTGCTTTTGTTTTTGAGTGCTATAGAAACATCCTCTTTTTGCGTAGCAGGAAGAGCTCCTCAATTGGACAAGTGAAGGATTTAGTGCGACCGAGACATCTACACAGAACACATCACGGGCTGCCGTCAGTAGCAGGTCGAATAATTGTGACCGCTGACCAGGGACAGATGTATAGTACCTACCTTTTTAACTTGGAAGTATTTTGATTTTAAACAGTAGCTTTAATAAAATTTTTGAGACTTGGATACTGTCTACAACAAGACTCATCTAATTCTGAAATAGACACATGCAAGCCAACTTTCTTTAGCAAACTCCATTAGATTTATATGAATTATTACCAGCATCGTCTATGTTGATTTTGCTTTTATTTATGACTTATTCTTATTCAAACCTTTAGTCCCTAAATGCAGTCTGAATTTTTAAAGACAATTACTGGTATGCTGGGAGAGTCTAGTTATTTCAGCCTATGCTATTGTCTCCTACTAATCTAAGTGTAGAGCCAAGTTCATTTTAAAAGAAATTACAATTCCAAAACAGTATATTTTGGAATATTTTTGTATTGCCAATAGTATCTCTTGTCTCTGTTTATGATTTTATGTTTAATATTTCTTACGCAGGCATAGTTCTTGTCAAATAACTTGTATAGAAATGTTAAATACACTTGTGGATTGAATGACTCTTAAAGGGTGGTACCGGAATAAAGTAGAATTTTTATCTGCTAGCAGTGGTTCTCAAACTCTGGGTCAGGACCCCAAAGCGGGTCAGGACCTTGTTTGAATGGGGTTGCCAGGGCTGGTGTTAGAATTGCTGGGACCTGGGGTTGAAGCCAGAGTCTGAGCCCCACTGCCAGGGTTGATGTGGGCAGGGGGACTCAGGTCAGCCGTGGGCAGTGAGGCTCAACTTACAGCCCCATTGCTGAAGGCAGAAGCCCTCGGGCTTTGGCTTCAATTCCCCCTCCCCTCCCTGGTAGTGGGGCTTGGGCTTTGGCCCTCCAACCTGGGACGGTGGGGCTTGGGCTTCAGTCCGCCTTCCTTGGGTTGTGTAGTAATTTTTATTGTCAGGAGGGAGTCATGGTGCAATGAAGTTTGAGACGTGCTGTCCTAAGGTATATGTTTGTATCCAACATAGATCCATAGTGACTAAAAGTTATTACATCTGATGGCTGTTCTGGATTATGTGAAACAAGTTATGGCTTTGTTTATCCTTGTGACTAGGCACCTAATCACATATAAACCCGCTCACTGTCTTTACAGTGAGGCCAGAGAGTGACCAGACATGAAGATTCTGCTGTCCTTTCACTTCTTGAGTCATCTCTACACAGCTACTGGGAGCAAGCTTCTCAGAGCAGGTAGACAAGACTCGCTTGAGCTAATGCACTAAAAACAGCAGTGTGGATGTTGCAGCTCCAGTGAAGGCTTGGGCTAGCCACCTGAGGTCAGACTCAGGGGATCAGATTGGCTTGAGAACCCAAGCTGCTGCCCAAGCCACACACTGCTGTTTTTAGGCTCATTCTCAGCTGCAGTGTAGACCTACCCTCAATGTCCTGACCAAAAAAAAAAAGTCCGAGTCCGAATGATGGAGCAGTGTGTATGGAAGTCTACCGCTGCCTTTTTCCTATAACGAGAAGCTTGGTTTTCAGGGCTGTCAATCCTCAATCTAAAACTAAACTTTTTTTTTTAAAGCAACAGGTACTAGTACACTGTATGCATCAGGTGGTATAGACCAATGAAATGTATACACAGAACACAAACTGGATGTTGAATAATGCTTCTGCAGAGGACTCAGTTATGCCAAGTTCCTCTTTAAGGGGCATAAGTAAATCAGAAGTGACATTTGAACAAATTTCTCTGTATTAATTGAGTCCGTCTCTGCAGTTTCAGCAGTAGTTTAAGTGACAGCTGTTATACGGGGATTCCATTCTATGCATCTGATGAAGTAGGCTACAGCCACGAAAGCTTCTCCTGAGATAAATTGGTTAGTCTCTAAGGCACTGTAGCGAAGCAGCGACTCACCCTCGGTGCCTCCTGCTGGTCCGTCCAGGGAATTAGCTCGCCAGCTCCTGGAGCGCCCTCTGTAGGCTGTAGTCCCACGTGCTACTGGCCCCCGGTACCCCTCCCTGGGCCCCGGTGCCATCCTACCTCGGGTGCTGCACCCCACAATACCTCCACCATCTCAGGGTCTCCCTTCCCCAGGGAACCCCCACCCCCTATCCCCACCTTGCCTCAGTCTAGGCAACTGCCAGTCACCACTTGCCCCCGCTTACTGGGGCAGACTGCAGTCTAATTGCCACTCATCACTGACAAGGGGGGTTGGCCTGCTGCCTCTGTCTCTTTAGCCCTGGGCTGCCCCCTGCAACCCCAGTACCCTTTGTTGGGCCTTCCCCCTAGGCCCTGCCGACTGGGGGTTTCCAGGCCAGAGCTTCCCCCGCTCCACTCTAGGTACCTTACGTTTCCCAGCAGCCAGGCCTGTCTACCTCTGAAGACAGAGGAGACACTCCTTTTTCTGTTCCTGCCTCTCAGCCTTTAAAGCCTGCTAGAGTGTTTAGGGCGTGGCTATCCAGCTGAGCCTATTCTCCTAATCAACCTGGGAGCTTTGCACTTACAGCTGCAGCCTTCTTCCAGGGCTGACTAACCTTTTCTAGCTGGGAGCGGGTAGCCACCCTGCTACACACCATCCCCCTCAAAACCCCCACCATTGGCGGTAGGGAGAGACTCATGGCTTGACCTCCCAGAAAGTGGCCCTCCAGGGCCGCCCCTCCAGGGTCACACATTTCCTCTCTGCGGCCTCCCAGACACGGCCCAACTCCCGGGCCTGGGTCTCCGTCTTCCAGCAGGCCATCTCCGCGGCTTACAGCCGTGCCCGCCAATTGGGGTCCCCCAGGCCCTCGTCCCTTAGGGTCTGGGTTCCCACAACTCATTTCTCCACTGCTGTCTGGGTCTCAGCCTCTCGCTGGGACCTTTCAGTCTGGGTCTCCTTCCAGGTGACTGGCTCCGTGACAGTCTGGGTCTCTGCCTGCTGCTCGGTGAGCCACTGCAGGGTCCCTTCCATGTCTCGGGTCGCCAAACTGAGTCTCTGGCTGTAGCTCCCGGACAAGCCCCCACATGTAACAGGGTCTGCTGCTGGCCCCCTCCTCCTGCAGCCCACTGGCTGCCCAAATAAAGCTCAGAGAGGCTTTGACTGTGCAACACTTGTGTCTTTATTATCTTACAGTGCACCACCACCACCAGTGTTAAACTATATACAACTTAGAGGCTTGTGTGGCTTCTCACAAAGGCAGCAGCCCTCAGCCAGGAGATTAACCTTGCTCTGGCTATTCCCCCCATTCCTTCTGGCTCCTTCCAGCCTTTATAGCCCTCAGGCCAGCAGGTGTAGCCAATCCACGGGCCAGGCATTGGGCTTTCCCCAGCCCCAATCTATCTCCCCTGATTGGGGCTGGCTGAGCAGGGGCTGATTAGGTGCCTCTGCACCAGCACCCTGCTACAGGTGCCATAAGTACTCCTTGTTTTCTTTAGCTGTTATACAGATTAGCCTGCTAATGTTCAGGTTAGGTGTAAGAAACAACTATCCTATTACACTACCTGCATATGTGTGAATATATGCACACAGAATGTGACTGTAGTGTTATAGCTTTATAGAATTTTTTTTCAACTGAAATATTAACTAGACCACCACATTGTGTTTGGTCAAAGGCCAAGAATAACTCAGAAGGTGGATATGTTGTGACTATTTGATACTCACAGTACTGCATTTTTAGAACATTAGATGAAAATTTGCTCATTTTCATCCCTCCATTTTTTTTGTTACTGTGCAAGAATCCAGTATCATTTGTACCACATTGTTACCATCTGGTGTGCGTCTGTGCTTTTTTGTTTAAATGTGCCTCTTTACAAGAAGAAAAGATCAATGCAGTTTTGTTTTTCTTTACTTTTTTGTATTAGTATTAGCACTTAAAGGGGTGTAGTTCAGACAAACTTGCTTGTGCCCCCAGGAATGCTTTTTTTTTTTTTTTTTTTTTAAACCAACCCTGCTTAGCCTGATGATCTTATTTCCAGTAGGCTCTGATTTATCTCCAAGTTAAAATATGGTCTATTCTTAATATGTAGATTGATCTAGCTACCTGGCACAGAGGCAAAGTTGAGCCAATCTAATCCCTGATGTAGGTGTGGCTACATCAATGAAGGGATTCACTTCCTCAAACTGGAGTTAGATTGATGGAAGAATTACCTACAAGGATGGGAAAACACCTTCTGTTGATGTAGGAAGCATCAATGCTGTACAGCAACACAGATCATAGAATATCAGGGTTGGAAGGGACCTCAGGAGGTATCTAGTCCAAACCTCTGCTCAAAGTAAGACCAATCCCCAATTGAATCATCCCACAGATTTTTGCCCCAGATCCTTAAATGGCCCCCTCAAGGGTTGAACTCATAACCCCTGGTTTAGCAGGCCAATGCTCAAACCATTGAGCTAGCCCTGCTCCCTATAATATAGACATGCCTTTTTTAGAAAGTGCCTGCCCCAGAAGTTTAATGGCTGCTTGGTGTGTTTGTCATTAGTGATTCATTTTAAATATTTGAAAATACTTCCCATCAATGCAGTTATCAGCAGTGTGGGAATCTTTATAAGAACTGAGTCACTTTTGTACTTTTTGCTGAGTAGTCAGACTTTGATTGTAACTACTCTGACACGAACTGTCACTGAACATATAGATATGACAGACTGCACAGTTTGGTTATTTGCATTTTCTTGAAAAAGAAAGATGAAAACAACTCTGAAAGGCACAGTAATGAAGGATGCTGCTATGCAAGGTACAGTTGTGTGCATTCAGACTGTAAATTCTTCAGAGCAGGAAGTGTCTTCTGTGTACTCTTTTTGGATGTCTGTCATTTCTTAGCAAATAATTAATAGTAACAGTATGCAGTGAGATCTGAAATCTGGAGGCGTTTACAGTGTGTGTGTAAATCATAGTCATCAGAATTTAGCAATCTGTCTAGCGAGTGGCCTACCATTCACCTGAGGGAGAAGCTAACCACTGTCTTCGTAGTAAGGTGACGTGAGCCCTGGTATTCCCATCCCTACTCCTTCAGCCTCCTTATGTATGGCACTTGCTGTCTATTCTACTTTTAGTACATGTGCTTAATTACCATTAATGGAAAGGGGTCTTGACTTCAGAATAGAAGCTGTGGTACAGAGGTTTTCAAAGTGTGGGACATGCTTCCCTGCCAGGGGGCTCTGTCCATCAAGGGAAGCACATGGGACTTGTGGGGATGGTCTTGGTGGCAAGGACCAGGCTCCCTGCTCATCTTGCTCCCCCACTGTTGTAGCTGCCACCAACCAGGAGTTACCCTCCTCTGCTGGAGAGATCAGTGGGGAGTCGTCAAGTCGGGGGAGCAGAAAGAATGTCAACTACTCCACCCCCGACTTTCATTGGACAGAGCCCTCTCCTGACTCCAACTCTTCAGTGCAGCTCAGGGCACAGAGCCCCATCTGCTTCTTCTGCCAGGTCAGGAGGGAGTACTGTCCAGCAGGGGGTCCAGTACTCCCAGCATGCAGCTTTCTGCCCCCTCCTCCCCGAACCCTTGTCCTTCAGCTCAACCCTGTCTTCTTTTCTTGCACAGGTCAGGGAGTGAGACAGGCAGGGAGGTGGGTCATGGCAGCCAAGACCACCTGACCATTGGGTGCTATAAGATCCAAAGACAATATGCAGGGAGGGCAATCCTTTCAGCAAACCTAAAACAAAAGCAAAACTTAGTTTCACTAGTTTCCTTTCTTCCTTTGTGATTTATTTTTGTCATGTTTTATCATGTTATTTCAGACATGGGGCGGGGGAGGGGTCAGAGGAGTGTGAGAGAGAAATGATGAACCCCAAACATCATTAGAGTATTTAAGTTCTGTGCCTGCATCCCCTCCGCTGCCACACATGCATATACTTCCATTTGAATTAAGATTTCCTCAATTTTTATCTTTAGTGAGCTCCTCATCGCAGACCCCTTGTGCCTTTGTGAAGTCCCTTGCAAGCAAATCAGCAAAGACCCCAATCCTGCAAGCATGCTTATTAGCCGAATTCAATGGGACAGGTGAATCAAGACCATGATTAGTCCCATTTAAAGTTAATGGAATTTACTCACATTCTTAAGTGGGAGGATCCTACTGAGCTGTTGCTTTTTCTAAAACATGCAACTGATTTATGGGTATACTGCTGACTGAAGTATTTGTTGGATATACTTATCTGGTTTTATTCCTGATTGCTGCACTTAGGCTTAAGTGATTTTTTGCCTTTTGTAGTTGATTTTTTTTTAAAAGAATGTGATTAATATTTAATGCTCTCACAATATTTTTAGGGGGGATGCTTTTGTGGACTTGGCTTTCAGTGAGTTCTATATGTGTGCATGTATTGAGTGTGTTTTTTTAATACAGATTTTATTTTGGGCATTAAAGAAAATGCTGCTCACCATTCAGGTTGTTCACTTTAAAATCCCCACCTCTGTTGCCAAGCAAATTTAAAACAAAAAAGCTACCTTCGAGGGCCAAACAACAATTTATGCTCTGGTGCTGGTTGTGATGCAGCTGTTAACTAATCAATGCTTTGTTTAGACCTGAACTGCAAACTTAAGTGAAACTTATCCAAAAAGAACAAAATCAGATGCTAATTGTAATGTAGACAAAATCTAAGGAATCAGGAAAGTTGTACTCCTTTAGCTATAGAGCATAGTTAGTGTATTATAACCCCGCTCTTGTGGACACGGATATACCAGTATAAACTGTATATAATCTGACTTTAGAAACATTGCAGATGCCTCTTTGGGAAAGATACAATCGATGTTTTCCTTCCTCTTCTCAGAATGTGATATGGGAAATAAAGAGTTAAACAGAATCAAAAATCATAGCTGACCTGGTCATTTTAGGGTTATAATGTACTGTGGAAGCTATGGGCTGTGTGTTCCCTTTCATGGAGATAATGGCGCAGAGGACTGAAGATGTTAGGAGTTGGCACGATGGAATGTTTTCCTGATACTTCCATTTCTGGCAGGGTTTCCAAACAGCAATGCCATGCATGCTACTCCCCTGCCCCAAGGTATGCTTGGATCTTGTTCTGTGCTTCCAGTGGCTCCCACTCCTCTGTCTCAAAGCCATGTACCTGTCCTCATGCCCTTGGAAGTATTGCTTCAATACAGCTGTTCATGAAGGGTCTCCCTTAAGTTCTAGTGTCTCCTGAAATACCCTCAGCGTGTTGGATAGGGGTCTACTGCCTGAGGGTGGAGTGGAGAGGATTAACCAGCACAAATTATTGTTGACTTGGTCCAGATTAATTTTTGCTGGTTTGCCTTGTGTTTTGGAGGATGGGGAACATGATGGATCCTGTCCGTTTCCATGGACTGACTCTGCTGAAACCATGGAGCCCAAACCCCACAGAGTATAAACAGGGGAGCTTCTACAGGGTCAGTGGAAAAGGGGCAGTATGCCACAAAGCCACAGTAATTCTCCCTTTTGGCCTCTGCCTTCCCCTGGCAATCAGGTGTGGAGTCATCTCCTCTTATGGGAGCCCTGTGCATTTTTTGTGACTATACTCTGTGTTGACAGAAAATATTCCAAGCAGAATGAGACTGCTGTAGAAGAGTGGACAGGGACAAAATAAGCACAGAAGGATGAGTGAGTAGTAGTCATTTGAAGAAGATTGGTTACATATGAAACTTTTGTATGCTGGATTGAAATAGCTTTGGGAACACATCTTTGATAAACTCAGATGAGGCAAGCTGGAGCTGGCTGCTGAATTTCTTAAATTTTAGGAAAGGGGAGTTTAAACAAATGAGAGACGATAAAAGCCCAAAATTCTGATTTTAATCAGATTGTTCTATTTTCAGCAGGAGTCCATGGAGAGAGCATGCATTCTTAATAAGGTTGAGTTGCTTAGGCATTTCTTTACGAGGTAAATTTGGGACACACTGATCTCTTATTGTTTCAAGCTCTGCTTAGGATTGTTGCCCTGAGGAGAACTATATGATTCCACAGCACATAAGACTTGCTTGGATAAGTTACAGTAACTCTTAAATAATTGTTTGGTAGCTGAACACGTGCTTTTAACTTAATAAATAGATATTGTAATAATGTCAGAGGAAACATCAAGATTATAAATATTTGAACTATGCTTTACAAGCGCTTAGCAAAGTAAAGTGTACTATGCAGTTGCAGGTATATGAAGAAGAGTTGCGAGCAATGTTCATTCTCTCAGCATGCCACAATGCATCTGCCTGTTGGAGACAGCACCAGTCTCTATGAACTGTGTGCAGAAAGACAGTGCTTGGTTTATGCACCACTTACTTCAGTGAAACCGTAGCACCAGTCTCTGTGAACTGTGTGCAGAAAGACAATGCATGGTTTATGCACCACTTACTTCAGTGAAACCTTAGCACATGTTTAAGTGCAGAGGCGTCGACTTTCATAAATCCTGGGGGATGCTTGATCCTCCTCAGCCCCAAGTCCCACCCCCAACTCTGCTTATCTGTGGGGCCTGCTGTTGGGCAGGAGGTTTAGGGTGGGGGGAGGAGCTTATCTGTAGGGCTGCTGGTGGGTGCTGAGCACCCACTATTTTTTTTCCATGGGTGCTCCAGCCCGGGGCAGCCACAGAGTCAGCACCTATATTTAAATGTTTTGCTGAATTGAGGCCCAGAGCAGCAGGTTGGCCAAGAGGAGTAATGCTGCCATTGCCTGTAATAGAACAAGGGCTGGCAAAGAACAACCAAGTATAATCAGTAGCTGGAATGATACAGCACCTACAAAGCTGTTTAAAACAACAAGGTGGTTGATCTCTCCCTTAATCCCTCTTAACTAGAGTCAAGTCGTGGGCCACAGTTGCCTTTCTGAGAATCTGGCGTTAGTGGGGGCTGAGGTCCCTGAAAGAGGGGATTGTGTGCTGTTTGTGACCACCTTTGTTCAAGGAGTGATATATACAGTGCAATGTAGTTTCTTTCTAATAAAATACCTAGACTCTTCGTTACTGATTTCTCCTCCAATGGGAAATTGTCCTGCAAGACCCTGAAATCTGCTACTGTTAGGAAGAGAGGTGACAATAGTAAGTTACAGTCCATAAGTTAAGTGCATTGTTCCTTCAGTGAGTATCAAAATAACCGCTGCATAAGACCCTGGCCTCTGATATATATGCATACTTTTATTGTATAGTTTTGTGAAAACAGCTAGACCAGAGGTCCCCAAATTTTTCATGGTCACGCCCCCCTCCCCCACGTCTCTTTCCATACCCTCTGCCCCACCAGGAGCTGGGAGTGAAGCCACAGCTCCTGGAAGGGGGATTGCAGATGGGTAAGAGGGCCAAGATGGGGTCACAGCTGGGTGTGTGTCTGGGGCCAGGAATGAAGCTGCAGCTAAGCTGGGGGCAGGGCTGGGTTTGGGATCAGGAGTGGAGCCACAAGGTGGGCAAGGCTGGGGCTGGGGCAAGAAGCAGAAGCTGCAGTCGGGAGCTGGGGCTGTGGCAGAGTGGGGCTGGCTCAGCTCCCCCCCCACATACATTCCTCCAGGGGGGCATGCCCTACAGTTTGGGGACCTCTGACCTAGTTTATAAGCAGTTGCAATAGCTACTCAGAGGATACTTGGCGTTGTACAAGGAATAGGATGGTGCAGGATCAAGGATCTTAGATGTTTAATGCCAGAGATAGATGGATGTAGTTTATTTTATTCTTAAACAATAGACCATTTTAAAGAGTGAAATATAACCTGTTCCCATGTGTGCCAAATGTTTCCTTTATAAATGTGATCCATAGTTAAGGAGTCTGTGTGCTGCGCTATTGGACTGGTTCTGTAGTTTACACCAAGTCTTGTAGAGAGCATTTGTCATGCTATTTATTAAATCTTTGATCTTTTGTATTTTTATCTCTGATCAAATTCAGGTTTTACATCTTGTGCTCTGGTAACCATGAATGTTTTAGTAAAGTAGCTGTCCAGGAGTAAAATTCTATCATCTATCTCATATCAGCTATGCACTTGGCTGTTAAGTATAAACATTTGGTTCATACTGCATGTTTCTGTCGCATATTGCACAGGATTTTCCCAGTAGAAGTTTGAAAGGGAAATAATGTTTAAGTACTGTAAAAATATTTTTAATGGCAGAATTACAATATGAATTTCTTTGAATAACTGAACATTTGCTGTTACAAAAGAAGCAATAATCTCTCTGACAATTGTTTTCAATGTAATTTAAGCACTTTCCCCCTCCACCTCTGTACGTGCTAAATAAAATTACAGTTGTGGAGAAAGCATTCAGGTGGAGTTGTGGAGTGGAATCATGAAGCTATTAAAAAAAACAAAACAAAAACCCAAACCAACCAAGTTTTATTCTTTAATTTCTCTATGAACCCCATGTCTTATTTGTAAATTTAAATAATCAGATACTGTAGCATAATTTCCTGGTTGAGGGGAACAAAACTTGAAAAACCAAGGTCAGTGAAACCATAATTGGATTAATCAGATTTCTTTACACCCTAGAGAATATGGATAAAATTTCAGTATTTCAATAGTCCTGTTGTGACAGTGCTAGCTAAAGAGCTTAGGCTGATGGCTTGTGTATAAATGGACTAAATAGCAGATGGCAACTATGCAAGTGTAAATTAGCTAGCAGCTGACATTATTTGGAGTGCTATTGATTGTTCTGATACCATTATCTGGAATAAGTGCTTGATGCTCAGTCAATCAATGGAGGGGAAAATAGGAATAACTCAGAATCATTTAAACTTAAACTGCTGGAGTGATTCGCTGGACAAATTCACACCAAGAAAACTTTATTTAAAGAAAAGAAACTTGATTCAGAATATTGCCTTCAGGTTGTAACCTGGGCCAAACTCTCTGTTGGCATAACCCCAGTGGATTTACATCAGCAGTTAATTTGGCTCTTGTTCTTTCTGGACTGCTTGCAGATGGGAGTATCAAGAAGGCCACACACATCTATGAGGCAGTTTTGTATATTGTCCTGGAGCAATTTCTTCCAGCTGCTGACCTAGGAATGGCCTTGATTCTGGAGGGAGTAAAGTCCACTTTCCTTGACTAAAAAGACAGTTGAACACAATCAGATTTGCAGGGAAACACAAGAGTTAGCAATAGAGGATTTTAAGTGGTGGCTCACCACTTCGGATATCTTGCCTCATGCATCTCTTTCCATGAAGCACCTGGCAAAGCTGTGGGTAAGAGAAGAGAGAACTGCTTTCAGGCTCCTGTGTTAATCACCTGGGAAACATAAAGTCCGTTTATTCTTAATTTTAGCACTCATGGATAAAAATGGGGTTGTTGGTCTTACACTCATGGTAGGATTAAGTATTATCTAGACCTTGGTGAATAACCAATGGTGTTATTGGTTATCCATCCTATTTTAAATCCCATCTACACTATTTTACTTTCTCAGTGCCTGTTGCAGTGAGTTCCACAGATATGGTGAAGATAAAGGATTAAAATAAGCCTCTTCCCTAAATGAACTAAACACTATTATGTAAATTGGTGCAAGTCAATATTTGGATAACGATCATGGAGTAATATTGATCTGGAGGCTGGAACAATTCCAATAAAACTGAACAGGGGAAAACGTTACTGTCCCTGAATTAATAACAGATACCTAGCAGCAGCAATATTAGATTTCCTGTTGCAGATTACTTCAAATCCACTAAGTACAGGGTAGGTAATCTGTCTGTGGACTACTGTACTGGAAGTGAAAACTTCATTAACAAGTTTGTCCCCACTCCTGAGAAGCACCAGCTCATCAAATATATTATTGTGTAGAAAATCAACACAGGGCTTCTGGTGTCATACCAAAAGATGAACTATTCATTGTCTTGATTTCTCATGCAGCTGGCTAGTGGCAAATTGCTATCGAGAAGAGACTCTAAACTTGATGTTCTGTAAAGACGTGATTAAAATGCCAGAAGTTTCTCTATTAAGGATTTATTTGTGACCTAAATGCCTTGAGTGTGAAACCTTACTTATCCTGAAAAGGGTCTATTCCTGTGCAGGGCATATTACCCACGTGATTCTGTCCATAATCACCTCTGCAGCTGCTGCAGCTTGCTCTTGGAGTCCCTGAGCGTTACAAGCTACACAGCCACGGTGGCTGTGCTTTATTCAGAGTAGTTGTCCAGTTTTAGCCTTGGGCAGCTGTCTGTGCCTTCCCCTCTTTCCTAGAACTCCAGCAGCAGCAGCAGCGCTGTGAGGCCTCACTGGGGCAAAGGAAGATAATAGAATCAACACAAAATAGTGATCTGTACTGCACAGGAAATGTGGAGCCTCGCTCTGCTCCCCTCCCCTCCCCGGCTCTCCTCCCACATGCCCTGAGC
Organism: Dermatemys mawii; assembly: GCA_007922305.1. Taxonomy (NCBI): domain Eukaryota; kingdom Metazoa; phylum Chordata; order Testudines; family Dermatemydidae; genus Dermatemys; species Dermatemys mawii. The sequence continues at coordinate 4,183,567 of ML677366.1, read as the reverse complement.
ACAGCTTCCTGGTGCAGAAACTGGGGGAGGGGTCGTTTAGGCCATGCATAGCAGGCAGACATTTCCCTGGGGGTGGGTTGCTCTGCAAAGTCAGGCTAAGCAGCCACCTGGGAATCATGTGCCCTGCAGAGCAGTGTATCTTTCCTCCTGAATAAGCACTTGAGATCTGAGTAGAGAAACCTACAGTTGTATTCCACAGCTTTTAAATTACACTCACTTGCCATGGTAGTCCAATGAATAACTGTGTGCTAAATTTCATATGAAAGAGGAGTGTGGGTGATCCTCCTCCAAAATCCTTCCATGGGTTGTGTTCACAGGCTCCTGTTGCTTTTGATTGTGCACATGTATCTTGCAGGTGGAATTTGGCCCTGCAAAACCCGTTTGTTTGCATACTATCAATAGATTTTTAACAAAGAAGTTGGCATATTCACATTTGTCAAAAGTGTAGTGGGAATGCAAGTTCCCCTTTGCCACTAAAAACATTCCTACCAGATTGCATTTTGTAAGACTTTATCTTGAGTTTATTTAAAAGTGTGTTGTTGTTCTTTGATTGATTGCTAATGTATATTCCACAGTAGGTGTGCATGCTCACCACAATCGACGGCAAAGCCCCGTTTGTAGAGCAGACAGATACTAAGCTGAACGGCATGAAGGACTCCTGCATGACCCTCCAAACCTTGGGTCTCTCATGTTCCGCCTCCGGCTAAACCTAAGTTCAAGCCACAGCAGGCCCCTGTGCAGCCCGCTCAGCAAAAATTGGAGTCCGCCTATAAGAAGTTGTGAGACTATAAAAGGTGGCCCCACAGGCAGTCGTGCCCGGCCCTGCAACCTGGGTCCTCTAAGGGCAGACAGGTGGGAAAGAAACGGTTTTGACAGGACGCTCGAGGGCACCCTACCAGCTCTGCTCAGGGATCCATCCTAAATAATGCTCCCCTTTTCCAACTGATTGTGTGCTTTCGTACCGGAGTGGTTGCGACTGATCTCAGACCAGTGGGTCCTCAACACCATCTCCAGGTGGTACACCCTCCAGTTCACTTCCTCTCCACCCAACCATCCTTCATCCCCGTTCTGCCTGGGGGACCCCTTGCACGAAGCCCTGCTTGAGCAGGAGGTGGGGTGGCTCCTGGGCCTGGGAGCAGTGGAAGTGGTACCCGAGAAATTCAAGGGCAAGGGGTTCTACTCCCCCTATTTCCTTATCCAGAAGGCCAAAGGGGTACTCTGGCCCATTCTGGACCTGCAGTTTCTCAATCGGTTCATGATAAAACTCAACTCTGCATGGTCTCCCTAGCCTCCATTATCCCCTCTCTGGATCCCGGAGACTGGTACGCTGCCCTCGACCTTCAGGATGCATACTTTCATATCCACATATTCGAGGGACACAGACGGCTCCTCCGGTTTGTGGTGGGATGGGAGCGTTACCAATTCACAGTCCTCCTGTTTGGCCTGTCCACTGCCCCCAGGGTGTTTACCAAATGTATGTTGGTAGTTGCAGCCTGCCTCAGGCACAAGGGGTCCAGATTTTTCTCTACCTGGACGATTGGGTGGTAAATGGTAGCTCCTGGTCACAGGTGAGGGACCACATGACGCTCTTGTTGTGCGTCACCTTGGGCCCGGTGGTGAACAGTGCAAAGTCCCTGTTAGTTCCCGTACAACGCATAGAGTTTATTGGGGCCCTCCTGGATTCCTCGTCGGCCACAGCTTCCCACCCAAGGGACAGGTTAGAGTCCATGAAACGATGACTACAGCCAGAGCATACCTTCAGCTTGTGGGCTGCGTGTCGGCGTGAACATATGTGATCTGCCATGCCAAGCTCCGAATGCGGCCTTTCTAGCTTTGGCTGGCCTCGAAATTCTCCCATGCCAGGGACAGGATGGACAAGGTCCTCACTGTCCCCCGACTCAGTGATTGCCTCCCTGCAGTGGTGGTCCACCCCCGAGAACATGCTCCAAGGGGTTCTGTTCAGGAACAGGGCCTTGTCACTGGAGCTGGTGTCCGATGCCTGAGACCTGGGTTGGGGGTCCATGTGGGAAGCATTCAGACCCAGGGTCTGTGGTTGGCCCAGGACTTGACCCTGCACATAAACATCAAGGAGCTGCGGGCAGTATGCTTGGCATGTGTTGCCTTTTGCTTGCACTTGAAGGGGAAAGTGGTCTGGGTCCTCACGGACAACATGGCCTCGATGTTCTACGTCAACAGGCAAGGCGGGACCCGGTCCTCTGCCTTCTGCCGTGAAGCCCTCAGGGTGTAGGACTTCTGTATAGTCCACGACCTCTCCCTAAAGGCCTTCCACCTACAAAGCGCTCGCAACAAGTGAGCGGACTGCCTGAGCAGGGATTTCTCCTTCCAGTACGAGTGGTCTCTCCACCCAGAAGTGGTTGACCAGCTCTTCCAAGTGTGGGGGACTCCCCAGTGGACTTGTTCATGACTCAGTAGAACCGGCATTTCACCCGCTTCTGCTCGAGGTGGAATCTGGGGAGAGGTGTCATCTCAGACACTTCCCTCCTGTCTTGGTCAGGCTAGTTTCTCTATATGCTTTCCCTCCATTCCCTTTGATCAGCAAGGTCCTGGAAAGGATAGACAGATAAGGCCCGGGTCCTGCTGATCGCCCCAGTGTGGCCCAGGCAGCATTGGTACGGGGCCCTCAGGAGCCTGGTGATCACCCAGCCATGGCCATTGCGGTCTTGCTCAGACCTGCTCTCGCTGGACGTTTTCCTCATGGGCAACTGAGAAGGGGGTCTCCCATGTGGCCACCCCGATCCAGCTGATCCTGGACTACTTCCTGCACCTTAGAACCCAAGGCCTTAGAACCCAAGGGTGCACCTTGCGGCCATCTCGGCCTTCCACCCGCCGGTGCAGGGCCACACGGTGTTTTCCCACGCTCTGATGGGGTGTTTCCTCAAGGGGCTGGACTGTCTTTTCCCATATGCTAGACATCCAGTCCCACAGTGGGACCTGAATCTGATGGTGTCCCGCCTTACAGGGCCCCCGTTTGGGCCCCTGGCCATGTGTTCCTGGTCCCACCTCTCGTGGAAGGTGGCCTTCCTAGTGGCGATCATGTCGGCTAGGCAGGTTAAGAGCTTAGGGCCCTGATGCCTGAGCCCCCATACACAGTTTTCCATAAGGACAAGCTCCAGCTCCGCCCACACCCTGCATTCCTCCCAAAGGTGGTCTCTGCCTTCCATATGGGCCAGGACATCTTTCTGCTAGTCCTCTGCCCCAAGCCACAAGAATCCAGCAAGGAGTACTACCTCCACACCCTCGATGTGCGTAGGGCTCTGGCTTTCTGCCTTGAGTGGACCAAGCCATTTAGGAAGTCCTCAGAGCTGTTCGTAGCCTTGGCCGAGCACATGCGGGATCGGCTGATCTCCATGCATTGACTCTCCAACTGAATCACTTTGTGCATCCGTGCCTGTTATGACCTGGCAAGTGTTCGCCCACCGCCAATATTGAAGGCTCACTTGACTTGGGTACAGGCCTCGTCAGCAGCCTTCTTGGCCCAGTCCCTATCCAGGACATTTATAGGGCTGCTACTTGGTCTTCGGTTCACACGTTCACCTCATGCTATGTGCGTTCGTCTCCCAAACCAGGGATGACGCTGTCCCAGGAACTTGTGAACTCCTACCCACCACCAACAGATATAGCTTGGAATCACCTATTGTGGAATACACATGAGTAATCAGTCAAAGAAGAAAAGACAGTTACCTTTCGTAACTTGTGTCCTTCAAGATGTGTTGCTCATGTCTGTTCTACATCCTGCACTCCTTCCCCTCTCTCGGAGTGGTCTGACAAGAAGGAACTGAGGGTATGGGAGCCCGCGGTGCCCCTTATAGCACACCACGGGGGCGGCACCACTTCAGGGGCTGTGAGGGGGCACTCCCCCTCCTACAGGTACTGCTAGGGGAAAAATCTTCCGGCACCAGCAAGGACGCACACCTATTGTGAAATAGACATGAGCAACACATCTCGAAGAACACCAGTTACAAAAAGTAACTTTCTTTTAATTTTCTGGTTTTTATTTAAAAAAAGAAAAAGATAAGTGATAGTCTATATAGTCACAATAGGATCTTAAGTTAAGAAGTTATATTGAATATGGAAGGTAGGTGTCACACATTGTGGGTCCAGCACTGGTTCTGCGGCTTGCGAAGGCCTCTGTTAAGGCTGCAAGAAGCAATCAGAAAAAGCAGCATAGACTCAAAGAAACTCTTGTTGTTCAGAGCTCTGGAATGCTGTGGCATGCTCCAGCTTGGGTGTGTGTGTGTGTGTTTGGTTTGCGGTTCTTAACAGGGGTTGTATGATTTTTAAAAGCACTTGCTGAATTTGCATTTGCTTGAATAATGGCTACTTTGTAAATGATAAGAGTTAGTCACAGCAGAGCCAGAGAGGTTTCTTGTGTTTGTCATGGATTTGCCATATTTTTTTTTTTAAAAAAAGTTGCATAGGATTTCATTGCTCAAGCAAACGGAACTACATATATACTATGTTGCATTTGTATTCCTGTGGCCCCTTTAACTTAATGGCAGATCTTTCATTTGGAAGTATCTTTTGTAAGTGGCATATCATATGGAAGCTTGAATGAAGTGACAAAGAGTCCTGTGGCACCTTAAAGACTAACTAAAAGTATTAAAGCATAAGCTTTTGTGGGCTAATACCAACTTCATCGGATGCATGCAGTGGAAGTATCCAGGGGCCTAACACGGCTACCCCTCTGATTCTTGACAATATGGAAGCTTGCCGCCATCCTTGCTAACTCATTTCTGTTGTTGCATTTCTGTAATAAATAAACTACGATCATGCATATAATGCTAGCTAGGTGTAGATACAGTCTACGCATCTCTGACCGTGATTCTACAGTGAAAGCCTACATTTGTGTAGGTGCCGTAAATGAGTGCCTGACTTTTAAAAATCTTGAGCTCTCAGCAGTCCCCACTGCAGCCAATGGTAACTGCTGAGAACTGAAAATTAGGTCAGTTGAGGGCCTAAATATAGAATTGGAGTGGGATTTCCAAAAGAACCTAAGTGATTTAGTTGATCAGAAAGTGGAATTTCCATCCAGTGGCAAATTCTGATATTTCAAAATTTGGTTTAGTTCCAAATCAGAATGAAAAGTCAAAACACTGAAACTTCTAATGGAGTGAAAAGGTAAGAAAATTTTCAGTTCAGAAATGTTTCATTTGAGATGGACAGTATGTACCACAGTTTCTGTGTGTTCAACTTTAGATATTGCATGAGAGATTTTCAGAGAGCAGATATTTAGCATGCAAAAATAATTTGGCACACAATAATTGAGGCATCTGAAATTACTAGTCAGTTTTGAAAAGCTTGAAGCCTGCTTTTAGACGTCCCTTTTTAAAATAAATCTTGAACATTATTTTTGTTAGCTTGCTCTTTTTGACTGTTACATCCAAGGAAAGGTGTGGTTGTAAGAATCTCGCTGTACATACTGTATGTTATGTTTTTTCATAGATAGATATGCCACATACAGTAGAACATTTAGTTCATGTTTTCAAGAAAACTGCTTTCCCACTGTATTGGGGTTGTGCCTTATTTTCCCTTTTGACAGTTTCTTCCCCCAAACAGTTCTCCAGATAAGATAGCTCTGGAGGGTGATGGGTGCCCTCTCAGCTGCAAGAAGGTGAAAGTACATGCTATTGAATTTTATGGTATTATTATTATTATTATTTATTATTACAAATACAGGAGTTTTATCGAGAGCTCTATCTGAAGCTCTTGTATTAAATTCCTTCTACAGCTGATGCTGAGAAAATACCTAAAAATGAGTGAAGGCAACTAACAGTTTTATTTGGGCATAAGCTTTCATGGGTAAAAAACCCCACTTCTTCAGATGCATGGAGTGACAATTACAGATGAGGCATAAATATGCTGACACATGAAGAGAAGGGACACAAAAGAATAAATGGACACACATCGGACATCAGGAATGGTAACATACAAAAGCCAGTAGGAGAACAGTTCAGTCTCCCTGGACGTTCAGTGACAGATTTAAAAGTAACCATCCTTCCACAAAAAAACTTCAAAAACAGACTTGAAAGAGAAACTGCAGAGCTACAATTCATTTGCAAATTTAACACCATTAATTTGGGCTTGAATTAGGAACTGGGAGTGACTGGCTCAGAACAAAAGCAATTTTCCCTTTCTTGGTATTGATATCTCCTCATCAGTTATTTGGAGCGGACTGCATCCACACTGACTGAATTGGCCTTGTTAACACTGGTTCTCCACTTGTAAGGTAACTCCCTTCTCTTCATTTGGTAGTATATTTATGCCTGCATCTGTAATTTTCACTCCATGCATCTGAAGATGTAGGGGTTTTTACCCACGGAAGCTTATGCCCAAATAAATCTGTTAGTCCTTAAAGTGCCACCGGACTCCTTGTTTTTATGGATACAGACTAACACCACTACCACTCTTGATACTAGGCTTTGACTAACTATTCAGAATTTCAGGAGTTTTATTTGTCTCAGAGGATTTAATCTCCTCCACACCCACCATCTGCCATCTCCATGCAAGACCCACGGTAGGCATTTCCATGTTTGTAGCTTTCCTTAGAGAGCAAAGTGGGAGGTCCAGTGGCCTGTCAACCCTCTGCTATGTTCAGGCATAGCTAATGGGCCCAGTTTTTCCCCGCCCAACCCCTTGGTGTCTTAAGAGGAGGACAAATGGGCTTATTCTCCACATGATGATAATACGGGGCTGGGATCAACAATCTTTGCCTCGCGGCCTGCCAGGATAAGCCCCCCGCGCAGGCCGGGCCAGGCCGGTTTGTTTACCTGCCATAGGCGCAACTTCCTGTGGATGCGACAGCCTACCAGGGGGCCAAAGGTTGCCAATCCCTGTTATGGAGCATCTCTTCCCTTCTCCCTCACACTGGAAAAACAGACCAATTTTTTCTCAGTGCCATACCTTGCAGAATCATTTGTACTTGTGTAAAGGGTAAAGTGTCATCAACTCAGAATGGCCAGTACTCTACACACAGTTTGCTCTGGATGTGAGCAGGGTTAAATGGCTAAGTAACTTGATGTGATGGGTAGATGGCTTGGAGAATTACAATGATTATCAGCACTCCAACCCCAGCTGAGTGTGTGCTTCTCTCCCGGGCACCACTGTGGGCTGGGGAAGGTGTTTACCTCACTGCTGTAATATGAAGTATAAAAAGAACATTGTTTTCAGTACCGATGCAATGAGGGGAATTGTGGTTGACTGGGACCAGTTCTCTTTTATAATGGTGCTGAAAATGGTTCTGTCCAATTTTATGTTAGTAGTTGAACTGATACTATCACCAATTTAAGAGGTGGCACAGAGGGAACCTGTAGCTGAAACAATTGCCTGTAAAGGATCATTTCCCCAACGGTCATTTTCCCATAAAACCTGTTTATCAGCATTATTACTTTCCAGGTGTTTCCCTCCCTAGTGAATAGCTATGCTTATTTTTCCCCAGATGTATTAGCTTATACTTTTCTGTGCCGAATGGCAGTATGTCTTCCCATGTTTCTAACCTCTCACATTTCAAAGTAATATTTGTCATCCTAAATGGCATTTGCAACTCTCTATTCTTTGGTAGCAAAAACCCATGTGCTCAGATCTTAAACACATGAGGTTTAGCTCAGTAATCTTACACTTGGTGCCTGTGTTCCCCACTGAGTTATAGTTTTAAAAATATGCACTATCCAAAAATGATTTTTTTTTTCCCAGTTTCTTTATTCATGACAGTCTGTGACCTAATGCCAAAGGAAATTGAACTGATGCATCTTTGGAGCCTTAAAAAGAAATGCTCCTCATTGAACAACTTGAGATTCAGATATGGAATTCATATTGTTAAATGTGTGACAGCAAATACCAGGATAGCTGTAATAATAGCTATGTTTCTTTCTTGATTTTCATTTAAAAAAATAATACTCATCTCTTGAGAGGTACAATATTAATAATACAGTGTTGTATAAAACACCTTTTGTTCCCAGGTTAGTGGGCCACAGACAGATTTTTTTGCTTATTTGCCAAACTTTATTAATTTTCAATACCTGTAATTTTATATGTATATAAATGTGTGTGGCAGGGATCTCCTAAAGATTTTCCAAAATTTAAGTGTATTTGCATGTCTTATTTCTATTATAGGCTTTTATTTTTTGTATCTGGTAAACTTTTTTGTTCTGCTGTAAACATCTGTGTAGGTTTGAAATCTGGCATTCTAAAGACCTGATTCTGAATTGGGAATAACTTCACTGAAGCTAATGGAATTGTCCTAGTGTAAAACTGATTTAAGATAAGAATTGGGCTACAAGGGTCTGATTTGACACTGCCTTAGGCATTTAGACCTAGAGAAAGTGCTTTTATGCCCATTTCTCATTTACTTTGCATAGATGTAACTTACTGTGAAAGGTGTAAGCATTAAAATTAAGGCCCAAAGTAAATCAGTTTTAAAATACCCTTTGGTGCTACTAAGTATTGGTAGTTGCTCTGATAAATTACAGCATCCTTCTTGAGAAGACTGGGATGAAGTTCTGTTTCCTCTTAGTGGATATTTTGCTATTGACTTTCGTGTAGGTCTCATGTGGTAAGTAAAGAGGGTCTGTGAGGCAAGATTTTAATTAGTGAGTGGGAAAATCCACAAATCCTTCCAGGCTTAGCAAGAGATGGAATGGGTGCTGCATATCAGCAGTAAGATCAATAACATTGATAATAAAAAGCCACAAAAAGGAAATTAAACTATAAAAATTATGTTAAAATAATACGAAGGATTTGACTAAAACACACAGAGACAGGATAGTTGAGAGTGAACACTGAACTTGATCTGACCCTGGTGTGCCCAGGCATTTACACACTTGCTAGGTAAGATTATTCACTCCTTGCAGATTCTGTAATACAACAGGAAAGGGAAGGTCAGTGGCACCCTGTTTTTAACCTGTGCAGTCATCCCTTGTATACCTCATAAAGCACTAAAAGGAATGCATTTAAAGACACGTTCTGGTACACTATGTCCATGTCGAGCTATAAAATATATATACTGTCAGAAATGCAAAAATCACATAAAAATATACTGTTTTTTTCACAGAAAAATTATATGAACAAAATATGTTTTTCTGTTATTCTTCTAAGCTGCTAGAGTTTAAAGCTATAAATCATACTACGCTGTATGTGTTTCTTATTAAAATTCATTTGCAGCCTTTCTGCTGATAGTTAACTCAATATCTCTGTGACAAACTTGGAGGGATTTTTGGTGCTATTGCCATCTTGGGTTTGTGTATATATGGTTGGGCTTTTGTGGTGTTTTGTTTTTTGATTCTTGCTCTTGAACGAATACCAAGAAATATATGGAGGTACAGTAGGACTTCCCAACTAATTTATAAATAATGCTAAGATAACTTGGAAAATCATTGAATTTGTTAGTGCTTTTCCTACCACGGGAGCAGTAGTAGTTGTCTAATTTTTGGCTTCAACAAGCTTTTTATTGAAGACTGTAGTATTTGTATATTGCAGAAACAAAAACATAGTATGCCAGGCTTTTTCATCTCTTGTGACATACAGGAATAAATATGGAGTTATCCCACTGAACAAAATAGCTTTGATGGCATTATTTCAGATTTACAGCAAGGTAATGGAAATGAGTATGACCCAACTAACACTAAAGGGTCACACATTTCATGGCTTCTGTAGGCTGAGCTCATTGCACACACCAGAGCCCCTTGTATCCCCCACAAACTTGCTGTTTGCCACCCTCCGTTCCCACTCTCTTTCCGGGACTTGATGCAACCCCTGCTCCCCATGCCAAGGCCTCTGCATGCCCCTTCTTCCCTGCTCCCCCTCTTTCCAGGAGCTTTGTGTGGCCTTCCATACCATGGCAGGAGTTCCCCATTTCTCCTCCCCATTCACATACTATGGTCCCTTATTATTCCCCATGCCAGGGGCTCTATGTTTCTTTTAGTGCCCTCCTCCCTTCCCTTCCCCTTTCTTAATCAATCTCTCTCTCTCTCGCTCTGTCAGCATTTTAAAATTCAGTGTGTTTCCAGAAAACTGCCCCAAAACAAATATCATTAGTAGTAAGATTCAGAAAATCAGAGTTTTTAACTCTTGAACACCACATCCAGTTCAGAAATGCCACCAAGAGGAATATAAATCCTCACAAGCTCAGCCAACAAAACAGATTGTGGTGAATGTAGAGATGTCTGTGGCCTGGATCCAGAGTTGCAGATGAGGAATGGGATGTGCAGAGGTGGCTGATCTTGGCATTGGGACTTTATACTAGGGCAACCTGAGAGAGTGGTTGATTCATGAGAGAATTTACTTTACCACAGTGTTTTATGTCCTATTTCACCACTTCCCCATCGGAAGGAGCCCCACTATCTACAAGCTGAACAATATTTGTCCATTTTAAGATTTAGGCTTGTTACCCCTTGTTAGCTTAAATAAAACCATTCAAGGTGGGGTGCCCACTTTCAATGAGTTCACTGTCCACTTGTGTGTTTTATTGGCCCCTTAAAGTAAGCACTGCTTCCAGCAGAGTAAGTGGGTTACTTCGGGTTACCTTGGATAGCTTCTTAGGTTGCGTAAAAGTCTCTGGGTGCACAACACATTTCCATCAGGAGGCATTGCACGCTATTTATCCTGCTGCAGAAGCCCCCACAAAGTTAATCTCTGAATAAAGTCTCAGGACTCCTCCCCAGGAGCAAGTATGCGGAGCCCTCATGAAGGAGGGAGTTCAATTATTTTTGTTAAGAGCAATTAATAAAAAATACCAAGTGTATGGTCTGATGTGAAGTCATTCAAATTAATTTTTGTATATTAAAACACATACAAATAGTGTTGTGAAGCAAGGACAAGGAGTGCACAGGTGCACAAGAGGTGGTAACATTTTAATGAAAACTGAAAGTGCCGGAGGGGTCCGTGCTATCAGCTAGCGAAGAGAAATCTACAGAGCTCATCCCTGAAGCACAGAAATGACATGCACCAAATAGCAGTTTGTGAGCTGTGAAAACTAACCACAGTGAGTTCCCATTGCAAGAAAAGGAGAATTTCTCATCTTGTTGGAATGAGGCATATATCACAAGAAGAAAATCATCATTTTTATTTGTAGTATTCTTAGTAGGCTCTCCATAATAAATTATCTGCATGTAAAGGATGAAAATTGAAGAGTCAAATTACAACTAAATATTGGGCAGGATAGTTTGGTGGTTAAGGCACAGGACTGGGATCTGGAAGATCTGCATTTGGTTTCCCAGCTTGGCCATAGACATCCCTGTGTGACCATCTGCAAGTAATTTAATCTCTTTGTGGCTTAGTTTCCCTTCTTTAAAATGCAGAGGGTTATTGTGGAGATAAATACATTAGTGTTTGTGAGACACTCAGATACTACTGTAAAGGGAGCTATATTATTACGTATTGTAATTAGGTATAAAAGTTCTCATAAGGTGGGTAAAGTAACTATAGGGATACAACATGGGCCTCATGTGTTTTAGGTGTTTTTTTCCAACCCCCCCCCCCCCAAAGCACCCAGAAATGTATCATGGACCTCACACAACATGTGAAGACATGAGGTAGGATTTCAAAGAGTGCCTAAGTGACTTAGGTACCTAAGTCCCTTGACTTTCAATGTGACGTGTGCTTTTAAGTTACCTAGGTGCTTTTAAAAATCCCCTCTGCCATCCCTTGTCCCATGAGCATGCAAGCAAAATGTAGCATGACATAAGTTGAATGGAAAAGTAGTGGAAGGATAAGAGTGATGATAAGAAAGTGCTTACTTAGTAAGAAGTTTACCAGGCAAGTAGTGTACATTAGTTATATTTTTGTATACATAGTTTTAGAATTGTTCCAATAGACCTGCTGGCTGCTGAATGACTTTGTAATCAACTAACATTGCTGAATAATTCAGTGCAGCTCGGCAACATATATCTTGATGCATGCAGTATAGTACACTAGGGCCTTGGTTAAATACATATCATAACTCACCGCTTATTGCTTTTGAGAGAATGTCTACAGATGAGAATGAATGTGTGGGCAGTAGCACATTAACCATCCATCGATTGCATGTGAAGATCTTGACCCTGCCTGTTACAGGCAGCTTTCTAATTTGACCCTGCTGTGCATATTGTGTGAGTTCAGGCTGCAGACAAAATGTGAAAGGAGATGGCAGGGTTTGGGTGGAGTTGTCCCCAGTCAGAATTTGGGATGTATCGAGATTCTGTAGTCTTCCTTTAAGACTGGTTGAGAGTGCTTCCTGCTGTTGGCAAACAGTACTGTGTGTAAATCTCACTGTTGCCCCCTGCTGTTTACTACGAAGGAGGACCATCCTTGACACTGATGGAATTGGAGAAGAAGTGAGGGAGAAAGCTGCCTCTCCTTGCAAAACCAGAGGTCTAGGAGAAGATTTTGCTTTTTGTCCTTAGCTTCCCCCAGTGGGATGGAATAATGGAGAAAGTTCCTGAGGCAGGAACTGGCAGGAAAGGAAAGCTCTCAAGGGACAATTTGGAAGAGATCAGCTTGATATTTGGTGTGAGTGACATTTTGGTGGCTCTGGGCCTTAGTTCCTCTTAATGCACTCCTGCTTAAAAGGGGCTTCCTGAAAACAAAAGTATTCAGTACAAAACAATGGTAGAATACATGTCCTGTGCAACACTTTTGTCTGCACTGTAGATGATCCACCTGCATTTAAAAATGAATAGCTACCAAAGAATTAGAGTTCTCAGGATTTGTAAAGAGAGCTAGGTTACCCTGAGGCCTAATCTTCACTAGGAAAATGTCTTTCAGTATAGTTTGCTGGTATATCTTATGCCAATTCTCCAAGTGAAATAGGCTGTGCCAGTATAACTGCAGCTACACTAGGGCTTTTGCCAGTATAAAAATATCCCTAACTGACATTACTATATCAGCAAAAGATTCTGGTAGAAATCTGGTTTTTGTGACACCAAAGCCAAAAAAGCTGAGATTCCATCTCAGAGAGATTTCTTCAAGAGATGACAAGGCTTTACAAAAGCCGTCCAGAGCAAAACAAAGGAGAGTTGCGTAATGGTGCAGTCCTGTACCATACCCACAGTTGAAATGTGTCTGTGCTTGTGCTTTGTCAGCAGAAATAGGAAGTTTGAAAAATACCTTATGGGAGCTGGGGGAGGTCACTAAGTTCTGCATGGGATCACTGCCAGCTTGAAATGTGGTATTGTGCTTGCTTTTGTAGTAGCATATAGAATATATAGAATAACGTATGTCGGCTTACACGGCAGTTAGATCACTGTTAGGAGTGAAGTGACTTGCTTGCAGAAACAGAATGTGGGCAGTATTTGGTGGTAGAGAAGACACAACGTAACTTAAACTGTTTAACCAGTGACACCACACATGAGGGAAGGCTTGCTCTTTGGGAATGCAGAAGAAGTGGTGATTATGCTGCCCACAAGTTTGAGGAGGTTTAAAGCATTTGTTTTTAGGAAGGGTGGTGGTGGGTTTTTTTTTTTCTCCCCCACAATACAGTACTTTGTGCTCTTAAAATATCAGTCACTGAGAAGTAAAAATATTTTTAATTTTCTGATATAGTGCCACCCATTAGTTTCACTTCTGCTTATTGTCTATCAGCCTTCACTTTATCACCCCGTATTTCCAGGATGGTTCTACTCACTTCTCAACATTTGCTTCTGGCTGAAAGTGCTTATACACAATCTCAGTCTAGAAACATTTCAAACTGTGCATTTTAAGGAATCACTGAGATTATTACTAATGTTGTTTATGAAAGGATATGTTGGCCTTCTGTAGCACATCTCATCCAAGAATTGCCAGCCACATTATGAACAATAACTTGGAAATAACAATACTGGTCTATTTTGCAACTTACAAATGGGTCAATGGGGTATATATGTGGAGGGGAGGGGATGAAAAAATGCAATGACCTGCCTACATCAGTAGCATGTTGAGTGCTTACACAGTGACTGGGTTCTTCTACTTACTTTGCCACAGTAACTTTCTGGGCCTAACTGTGAATCCATTGCGCCCACTAGTAACTAACTTCTGCCAACATTACTGAAGTCAGTGGAGCCATTGTGGAGAAAGGACCTGTTCAGCATGAGTAAAGGCATCAGAATCTGGCTCTCTGGTCCCAGTCCTGATCCCAAAATCACTAGTCTGTTAGAATGGTAGAAAATAAAGATGGAAAAGCTGGTGCACAGTGCAAGTGTAGACATGTTCCCCTTGGTGTACTTTGGGTGCTTTTAGATTTAGTAGCAATTGTTCATATCACAAGAAAAAACATAAATGGGCTATACTGTGTAGTTCCCTGAGAGAGGCAGTGTTTCTATGCACTGCACAAATAAATACATTAAACATTCTAATATCTCCTGAAATTACCCATCCAAACTGGAAATTAATTTCATCATTAGGAGTTTTGAACCATAATTCACAAAATACAGCACACTTTAGACTTCACCTGAAAGCCACATCCTCTGTACATTTAAATCACTTAAAATATCTAGGTAGAATTTGCATTCATCCATGGTAATAAGTATCTAAGGAAGCACGTGCCATTAGTTTTTATTATCAACTTTAAAAGTCCCTTACCAAATATGCTTTAGAGGGTTTTTTTTTAAAAAAAGGATTAATTAGTCCAGAAAAAAGACTTTGAAGTTCAAACTCTAATGTGGGTTGGGAATGTAGCCAAAGTGATTCAAAGATAAAAGTTTACTTCCTGAATATGTGTGTATTTACATACATGAGCACCATTAGTGATGAGTTTGGTCCCTTCTAGCTATTATTAAATGCAGCCTCGCAATATGAAGTACACAACCACTGATGCTCTGCTCTCCCCTCCTCGCCTGCCCGCCTGAGCCCTGAGCGCTCCCCTACTCCCCACCCCAGCTGCCCTGACCTCAGACCACCAGCCAGCCTCCCTCAGCCACATCGCCCGCCCCAACACCCACGCCAGTCCCAGACCCCAGGCCTGAGCTCCCTGCCCCTCCAGGCCAGTGTGAACCCGGCCCTGAGCCATCTCAGCCTGGCCTTTGATACCCACAGACTCTGCACACATAGCAGCATGCCACACCCCCCAGCACGTCAGGGCATGCCTGTGGACAAATCAGAAACTGCTCTATCATCTGTATTTTCCAGTCCATTGTTTCTCTCCCTCCTGTCCCTTTTCCTTTGTATAGTCCGTTTTTCTAGCATTTAATGGCACTTTTTCTTAGAAGGTTCCATGCTGCTTATGTCAGGAGAATGGCCTTCAGCTGGGTGGTGGCTCCATTTGCGCTTAGCTGCATGCTTTCTCTCTCCTCTCTCTAGAAAAGAAGATTGGGCTGTCATGCTTTTCTGCTGCCTGAGTCTGTGTTCGTTCGTGCATGTGTGAGCTTCAGCCAGAGCTGGCTGTGTCAGGGAGATACAGGGATGAAAGACAGGTAGAGCTGTCCATTGCTTTGCATGCAGCCAGAGGAGCAAGGACAGCTTCCCACATAGCCATAGAAGCATATTTACAATGGGAATTGGGGGAGGCAGGGGCTACAGAACTAGAATTATGCAACTTTCCCCACAACTCTTTTTTCTGTCCTTTCCTACTGCAGTTTCTTCTATCCCTTCCAGTGCTCACACACACCATGCTATTGCTGCTGTTCATTAGTCTGGTCCTTCCCTGCTCCATATTGGGGAAACACTCATCTAGAGAGAGGTTTGGTCCAGTGGCACAAACCTGGTGGTAGGAATTGGCACCTTCTGAGTTCTGTTCCTGACACTCACTATGCATTGGGTGAGTCGTTTATCCATTCTGTGCCTCAGTTTCCTCATCTTTAAAATGAGAGTAATACTAGCCTACCTCCTAGGGCTACTGTGAGGATTTATGAAATCATTTGTATGAAGTGCTTAGTAGGAGCAATAGTTTATCTAATAAGATGGAAAGATAGTGTCAGTCTGAGAATTTTTTTTGTTTTGCTTTTTGTTTTTATTTCTTAGTAGAGACTTTGGCCACCTGGAAAGCCTGTATGCTCTTAATGTGAGTTGACACTGATGCATTGGTAATAGATATTTTTCAGAATAACAACAAACACCGATCTGTCAGTTGTAAGAAACATTGTTACTGCTGTGTTTTGGAACAAAAGGTGTCTAGTGACAATACGTTCAAAGTAAACGTCTTCTCTAAAGGAAATCAGCTTGTGGTTAATTAGTGGTGCAGTGGGTGAATATGAATCAGTGTTTGGATGTTTATACTGGAAGCTCTTCATGAGATTTTATAGGTTTGGGTGTACTTGCATTTTAAGGTGCTCCAGAGCCATTGAAAATATATAGAAAAGCTTCTTTGAAAGCAGCTGTTTCTACTAAACTGAGTGGAGAGCTGATGATGTCATTTCCCATAAATTTGCTGTTAAAAGTCTCCCATGTAAGCATAACACCAGGGAAACCACAGCAAAGTGAGAGAGGCAAAGGCATAGCCTAATAGCCCCACCTTGGAAAGGGCCCAGGTAGCATTTCATAGAGGAGTGCTGAAAATCTCCCCTTCTGCCTTTAAAATGTTCGGGACACCATGGGTTGGAAGCTGATGCTATCCAGAGAGGGCACCTTGAGAATTCATGACTTCCTAATATGATCCTGAGAAGAAAAAAAGCAGGCCTGTCCCAAAGCAGAACGTTCCATAGAGGGCATGGCTGCCTTTGTTTGTGTGTGTGCTTCTTTTACGAAGTTTCATAACTCAAAATGATGTGCTTACATTGTCTGTGAGCTTCTTCAAGATGTCTGCCTGATGTTACTGAGTGGAAGTTGTTGAAGTGCCTCATTGTTAGCCTTTGTAGCATGTGGATTGTGCCCTGGTTTAGTGTGTAAAATAAAACATCCCAAGATGAATCAACTTTACCTGACTTTAAGAGGAGACATAATGGCTCAGATTCTCCCTTGTGTTTGGGGCTGTGCTTCTAATGCTAGTATAGCTGACCATAGGAAGGTGACCTGTCTCATCCCTCCACTGGTCCTGAGTTGAGCCATGCAATCTACAGCTGAGGTTCTGGGCCGGCTGGCATGATGTACAGACACTCCCCGACTTATGGAAATCTGAGTTACGGAGATTCGTGCTTATGGAAGAAGCTCCGTATGTTAAAAATAGGAGTGTCTCCCCCCCCCGGTCATGGTCGGAGATACGTCTCCTGCTTACGCAAATTCCAAGTTACACAAGGTGTTCCAGAACGGAACGCTTGTGTAAGTCGGGGAGCATCTGTACTCCTGTTTCTGCCTGGTACCTTTTCACTCTTGTACCAACTCCAGCTTCCTTTATGTAGCATTTTCCCAGCCCTTTTCGCTTTTACAATGCAGAAAGCTCTTAAATTGAATGAAACTTGATTGAGATGGATGTGGATTCTCTTTACTGTCTCTTCAATTATGCTAGCTTCTCAGATAGGCAGTGAAGAACTTAAAGCAAAATAAGGCCTTAATGTGGTCACTTGAGGTCTGTTAAGATCTGTAAGTTGGGTGCATTCTTGTGCCTTAATGCATGTTGAAAGCAATGATATTTTTTTTCCTTGAAAGGACCATGAATATTTACTAAACCATAGTTATTTTTTCCAAAGTTTTAAATAAAAAGTCATTGCATAAATTGTTTCACATTATGAAATTACTTCCCATGAAATATATTTTATACAATATGGAGTCTTTTTGAGCTACAGGAGCAGAACAAAATAAATAAATACAATTTTTAATATACACTCATATCTAATGTCTCTCTTTCCCTACCTCCAAAATAAATCGGGCAGATAATCTTTTAAAATTAACTATAAATCGATAGTATGCCCACGGCTTGAATATTGCATGCAGATGTGATTGCCCCATCTCAAAAAAGATAGAATGGACGTGGAAAAGTTTTGGAAAAGGGCAAGAAAAAATATTAGGGGTATGGAAGAGATGCCATATGAGAAGAGATTAATAAGACTGAAATTTCAGCTTGGAAAAGAATCGACTAAGGGGGGATATAATAGAGGTCTATAAAATCATGACTGGTGTGGAGAAAGTAAATTAGGAAATGTTCCTTATTCCTCATAAGACAAGAACTAGGGGCCACCAAATGAAATGAATAGGCAGCAGGTTTAATACAATCAAAAGGAAATATTTCTTCACACAATGCATAGTCAATCTGTGGAGCTCCTTGCCAGAGAATATTGTGAAGGCCAGGATTATAACAGGGTTCAAAAAAAGAACTAGATGAGTTCATGGAGGATCGGTCCATCAGTGGCTCTGAGCTAGGATGGACAGGGAATAATGCCTCTAGCCTTTGTTTGCCAGAAACTGGCAATGGGCGACGGGGGATGGACTTTGGGACCTTATTATTGTAACCAACCCTGTGTGAACCCAGGAAAAATAAAGGTCAAGCTTTCTAAAATGAATGCTTAATTAAATTAATTCCATTTTTAGGGACCTAAGAAGCCTGATTTTCAAAAGTACCCAGCAACTTCCATTGGGGTTAACACACCTAATTCTCCATTGCCTGCATAGTCACTTACACCTGTGCAATTAATTAGGAAACACTGTCAAATCAGAACTCTTCACTCTCACAAGGGCAGCATTTCATGCCAACCTTTGAACTCAGTTGCCCAGATCTCTGCAGCTCAGAGTTTGAGCTGGGGCAAATTAGGAAAGGATGCACAAAGAAGCTGCTTGCAGCACCTTGATCCTAGTGCCAGTTCTGTATCCGCCCGGTCCCCAACATAATTTGGGGCAGATACAGAGCTGCTTCTAATCTATTCGCAATCAGCACAGGCCTGTAGGGTTGTTTCAGCACCTGGGAATTGTTGCAGTTCAGGGGCCCTCCAGGTGCTTCCCCTTTCATCTACATCCCCAAAGCTTGGGGCTGAAAGGGGGTTGTAATTGAGCTGGCTACATTGGCACTGGTGTTCCTTCTACAAATCCCCCATGCTGGGGTAATTGTCTGTTGGCCTGTTAGGCTATAAAGTCAGCTTATGTGCTGGTTGAGCAGCACAAAATAATAGTATAGGGACCAGGACTCTGGCCCACTTTGTACCGATGACTACTCATGGTGCAAGGCATTGGAGAATCAGGCCAAATGAGCTTTGACTGAGGTTAAGGTTGTTGATTTTGGCCCAACGTGCCAAAATCCTCTTTGTACTGACAGAAGAATGAGCTGTCTAGCTGAAAAGAAAACGGAGACTGATTTACTGTGAACTGCTGCACACAGCCCAGTAGAGCAAAGCAATCGTTAATCCTTTGCCAGTAAATGTAACAGAACTGATCCTTAGCATGTGCAGATCATCATCTTTTTTTTTGAAAAGGAGAACTTTAAATGTTACGCTTTTCCATTCAGTATAGGTGTTTTCTTCTTGGAACAGATGGGGGAGGGGATGAAACACGCCCGTAAACATCTTAGTTAAATACTCAGAAGTTGTATAAGTGCATATTTCATGAGAGAGAGAGTTGTGTTTTTAGTGCAGTAATATTGCATTATGGCAGATAAACTAGGTTTGAAGTAACATTTCTCTAAGCCTTTTCTGTTAGAATTTTATCAGTGGTTAAGCAACTGTAGCTGATTCCAGGAAGACTTCAAAGCGGAGACTTTTTCTCTTTGCTCGTTTGCAAGAGCACTTTCTGAGACTGAAGTTCTGGAAATGCATTTATTCAAAGAATGTGTATTGCATTAGTCCTCAGTTGCCCAATAAAATTATCTTAGGCATGTCTGAGGCAGCCACTTAAAGAAACTTACTGTTATAGTCAAGATGATGAATACAGTTTTGCTACAAAGTAAAATTAAATAGGTTCAAATGAATTAGTTGTAAAGAGATTTCAATTCTTAAAGACCTATGAAAAAAAGTTGTTACAAATGAAGGTGTTTTTTTTCATGAAACCTAAGTTAGGTAAAGAAAAGTAAACCCCTGCTCTTTTGCCTTACTCCTGGTTTGCATATAGTGTATCAAGTCAGTGACACTTGATATCCTGCTTTGCCTTTCATCAATCAAATGCTAGATCTACAGTGGCCAGAACTTTACAGCAGGAAACAAAATATGAATTACGTAGGCTTTTATTCAGTCAGGGTTTGAGAATTAGGTAGAGGAGGGATATTAGCTTATAAACAGTCATTTGTTGCGATTTCACTGATGGTTCCTCCTGAATCCTCTTTGAATGTTACCTGTCCAGGCACTGAAAGGACCCGTCTATGTGTCAGAACAAAATAATATGAAGATCTTTTACTTAAAAAAAAAATCTGCTCCATTATCTGGTGGAATAGTTCTGTGCAAGATTTCATGGTTTCTTATGCCCCAGTTGAGCAAAGCATTTTAAACACGTGTTCAAGTCTGTCCCTATTCAGGAAAGTGCTTAAGTACAGATTGTCAATGGGATTGAAGCACATACTTAAATGTCTTGCTGAAATGGGCCCTTCGAGTGCCCATGGAAGTATTTAGGAATTATTCACTGAGGACCATATTGTACCTTTGCATGTAAATCAGGGATGGACATGAGAGGCATGGACAGGAAATTTTCACAAATAATGTGCTGGCTTCACAGCCTCTCTGGAAAAGGTGGCATAACTTCCAAAAACAGTGAAGTAGTAGATGTTGAGGGAATGCTAGCATCAACCCAGCACTCTGCATGGCCACGGGATGCACCTTGGCCTATGAGTCAGGAGTGCACCAGCCACAGTCTTGGTCAAATAGAGATTCCTCTACCACTGGTATGCATTTTGGCCTTCCTCTAGCACTTTTCCTATGGACACCTGCAGGACACGGTTCAGGAAAACCTCATGCAGCTTTTTTCCTTCACCCTTCCAGGCTGTTGTAGTCCATTGCCAGCTAAAAATTAATCTCACTACTTTTTCTGCATAAATTATGTACATTTGCAGGGCTAGCATGTATTTTAGGCACTGGCCTTGCCATTTCCATCTAACCAGCCACATGCAGCACTGCTGTTCCTCCCATGTATGGCAAAGTTACAGGTTTTGTGGAAGCAAGTGTGTTTTAAGTTGGTGCGATATGGAGGTATACCACTTAGCCAGCAGTGGCTTCTGTGGGTGAGTCATTTGTAGGTTATGTTTTTTATTGCCTTTGCCAGGAATGTTAAAGGGTCTTAGTTCCCCTCATATGTGCCTTCGCTGCTACTACTGATTTAGTAATAGTCACAGTGTCTAAAGGTTTTTGTTACCACCATGTTTTTAAAAATAACATTATTAAATCTAAATAAATAACACAGGCTTAGGTACTGTGATTGGATTCATACAGGTGTAAAGGTGTACTCCTTAGATTCAATTACAGAAATGGAGACACATTTTATGTTCCCCACATGTAGGTCATAAAAACTTTCAGAAACAGACATAACACTAGTTGAGAGATATAGATAAGGTGATCCGCAAAGCCAATGGGATGCGTGCTCTCTTTTGCTTCAGTATTCTATATGAAGAGGCTAGATGTCTCTAACCTCCTCTTCCCTGTCATCACTCCCTCTCCTTTTATTTTTATGTACTTTTAAATTTTTTTGCATTTATTTTTTCTCAGCTTTCCTCCCGCTCTTTCATTTTAAACCTCCCCCCATCTTGTCTATCCTGATATCCCCAGAAGACTGCCAAATTAAGTAAGTTTGTCATCAGAGATGCCATGGAAGGGAAACCTGACTAATCAAGAGGGGGATGTTGTTTTTCATTGGGCTGCTTCACCCTTTTTGTTAATTCTAGCATATTGTGTACTCCTCCTTCCTATTTGTCTATTGACTCCATGTGTTGCACTCTATCATAAACTTAAATCATAACCTCTTTGGGTTAGGAACTGTCTTTCTTGTACAAATCCTAGATCAGTATAACGCTGGAGCTTCCTAAGTGGTATTGTAACATAAATAATAAAATATCCTCAAAAGTCAGTAGTGCTGAGGTGTGAAGCATTACTAATTAAAAGTATTGAACGTGCAGATAAGTGTATCCTGATAGTCTGGAAAGTTCAGTGAAAACTGGTTGTTTCCTGGGAGGTAATTAACAATTTTTCTGGACCTCTCTCATCTTCTTGCCTTTAGAATTTTACTTTACAAAATTCATGGCAGTCTGTACATTTTGACAAAATACTAGTGTAGATGTTTAAATGATTTTAACAATACATAGAGTGATTTCTTATTTCCATGGCTATCTACATTTATTGGCCTTTGAGTTATGTCATTCATTCCAGTAGTATCTGAGCTCCTTGTGATCTTTAATGGATCCTCACACCCACCTCTGTGGTAGAGAAGTCTGAGTAGCTTTATTTTACAGGTGGCTATTGAGGACCGGAGAGACTAATGGCTGCCCAGAATCACACAGACAGTCTGTGGTGGAGCAGGAATTGAACTTGAGACCACTGAATCAGAGTTTAGTGTCTTGATCAGGGGACCAACTTGCTTTGCAACTGGAGAAGTCTCTGTTATTCCCTCACCTCCACTGCACAAGGAATTCCCCCTTCATTTTCATATTTGAAAGTGGAGATGAGGAAGAAAGAATGTAATTAATTGGAGCCTGATCATCTTCCTATCTTTATTTAGTACACAGGTAGAATAGTGCTTCAAAAAGAAAGCAGAAGTCAATAGTAATCTTGCCCTCCTTTTGCTTAGCTTCCTTTTTGCTATCTGTGTGAATTTTTGTTTTTAGAAGTCTTTAAAACTTTGCTCTCTGCTTTCAGGACGCATGCTGTGGAGAGTCAGCATTTCTGTCACTGACAGAAAGGTGAGGCTCCCGTAGGTTCTGGTTTGTTTAAGGATGGACAGATGGCAGCACTGTTGGTTTATTTATTTATTTAAATGATGAATTGGGGGCATTAGTATGTGCAGATCGGTTCCAGCAAAGGGAGAAGAATCTGTGTTTGCCAAAGTTTAAGGCTGGAGTAGTGGCAAAGGGCCAGAGAAGAGACGCCACTACAGTCCTGCATTTTGGCCCTCAATTATTAGAACTCATAAGACATAAGAACATAAGAAGGGCCGTAATGGGTCAGACCAAAGGTCCATCTAGCTCAGTATCCTGTCTACTGACAGTGGCCAATGCCAGGTGCCCCGGAGCGAGTGAACCTAACAGGTAAAGATCAAGTGATCTCTCTCCTGCCATCCATCACCCACCTCTGACAAACAGAGGCTAGGGACACCATTCCTTACCCAGCCTGGCTAATAGCCATTAATGGACTTAACCTCCATGGATTGATCCAGTTCTCTTTTAAACCCTGTTATAGTCCTAGCCTTCACAGCCTCCTCAGGCAAGGAGTTCCACAGGTTGACTGTGCGCTGTGTGAAGAAGAACTTCCTTTTATTTGTTTTAAACCTGCTGCCCACTAATTTCAATGGGTAGCCCCTAGTTCTGCTATTATGGGAACAAGTAAATAACTTTTCCTTATTCGCTTTCTCCATGCTACTCATAATTTTATATACCTCTATCATACCCCGCTTAGTCTCCTCTTTTCCAAGCTAAAAAGTCCTAGCCTCTTTAATCTCTCCTCATATGGGACCCGTTCCAATCCCCTAATCATTTTAGTTGCCCTTCTCAGAACCTTTTCTAATGCCAGTATATCCTTTTTGAGATGAGGAGACCACATTTGTACACAGTATTCAAGATGTGAGCGCACCATGGATTTGTATAAGGGCAATAAGATATTCTCCGTCTTATTTTCTATCCCTTTGTTAATGATTCCTAACATCCTGTTTGCTTTTTTTGACCGCCGCTGCACACTATATGGACGTCTTCAGAAAACTATCCACGATGACTCCAAGATCTTTTTCCTGAATAGTTGTAGCTATATTAGCCCCCATCATATTGTAGCTCAGTAGCTACAACTCAGTAGCCCACTGTGACACTGGGGCCATGGTTAAAATTAGTGCTGTGCATTATGGAAGGTCTAAATATATGGAGATATACCTATCTCATAGAACGGGAAAGACCTTGAAAGGTTATTGAGTCCAGTCCCTTGCCTACATTAGCAGGACCAAGTACTGTGCCCTGACAGATTTTTTTGCCTCAGATCCCTAAATGGCCCCCTGATTGAACTCACAGCCCTGGATTTAGCAGGCCAATGCTCAAACCACTGAGCTACCCCTCCCCCTACATAAGTGCAAAGTATGTTTAGTTAATATTATGAATACAGAGAATGGGTAGAATATATGCAGTCATGTCTCTGTGTGTTATCTGTGTATGTTACATTTTTAGGCTACTGCTAATATGACAAAATATGTGGTGATGGTATATTTGGCTGCAAATTTTTGATGGTCTGTTTTTTGCCTCTTGTAACAGTTTGTCTGAGGTTCAGCCAACAGTTAAGCAGTAACACTACATTTTACATGGCATAGCCGTAATGTTTGTAGAAACAAGCCCTGCATTGCTTTTAATAAAAGCATGGCCCTGTCTTACATGTGTTGTTTGTGGTAAATTGACTGCTGATGAATTCTTCAGGCCAACAGCATGTCACGCAGCATTTTGAAGCAGTGGGAAATGTGGATAGTGCTGCTAATTATAATAAACGTAACAGTCCAACTGTTGTTACTGTATCAGTGCACATCTCCCCACAACATGCACCATCTTCATTATACAGTAGACTCTCGATTATCCAGGATTGGGTTAACCAGAAAGTGGATATACCAGGATGTCAAAATAAATAAATAAATAAAAAAAATACACGTAACTCTCAGGGCCAGTTCTGGCTTTGTTGCCGCCCCAAGCACAACCCCGCCCACACAGGGCACAGGGCAGCCAGTGAACCAACACCCCCTCCCTCAGCGCAGGGTGGCTGGTGAACCAACCCCCCACACCCCATATTTCCTATGGATGGTGATTATCTGGGATTTTATTAACCAGGATTAATTTTTTCCCTATCATCCTGGATAATCGAGAGTCTACTGTAGTTGGGAAGACACCCAAAATGCAATCCTTCCCTACTTCACTGAGGTACAGTAGGAGTTGGAGTAAGGGGTCCGGTACACATTAACTAAAATGGTCTGCGTAGGATATGTCCTCGTTCTGGGTAGGAACTGGACCAGAATTGTGGAACTTGCCACTGTCTGAGAGAGAGAGAAATGCGATCGACTAAGCTCAGGACAGTCAGAACTCTGTCCTTCAATGATATTTTCACAAACACACAATATATATGGAAGTAAAACCCTATAAAGTAATGAAGCCCTTTCTCCTGCCAGCTGAGAAGGGAGAGGAACAGAAATAACAGTTAACTCTTTTTGTGTCTGTTTTGAAATATCTGGTTCATGATCAGATATTGCAGAGGTGGGAAGACAATATAAATACATAGATAATTGGACGCTGAGGAAGTTGTGTTACTGTTGTGCATGGGAGACCAGGAGCTTTCAGTGGACACAGCAGTGGGACAGAGCTGTGCAGGAATAATGACTTGAAGTGGCTGAAAGAGGACATGCCCTTCCCTTCTTCATAGGTTCAACTATATGTCAATTGTTTTTTTTATTCTTATTGATTTATTTAACTGCCCGCAGTGTGCTATAAAGAGTGTGGGGGGACTAGACCATCCTTCCTCTGAGCTTTCCAGTCTAAATGATACAAGATAAGAGCCACTGAGAGACCCAGAGGAAGGTGCAACGATAGCATGTGTTCGTGTGTTCACTTTTTTTTCCAGAGTCGTCGTCCTCCCATGACACACTCTCTTGTATCAAGTTGGTGGTGGAGATGGCACATGATTGAACTGGGCACCCCAGAAGAAACAAGTTCATGAATGAGAGTCTGGCTTGTTGGGGTTGCAAGGGTGTTCTGGGCATTGGTGTACCATGAAAGAAGTCAGAAGGCAGGAGTGGGAACAGAAAACTAACAGGAGCATGATATGTATCCTCAGCAGGGTGAGGAAGATAGAAATCACAATAAGGGATGAGATTTGAGACGTGACACGGCAGAGTTCTTCAGGGCCTTGAAGACGAGGCCTTGAGCAGTTTTTAAAATTTAGAAGAAGATAACAGTAGTAGAGGGATGAGAAGGAGTGTGTGTTTGAAGGGTCAGGGAGATAATTTTAGCAGCTGTGGTTTTGATGGGTTGGAGAGAGAAAAATAGTGGAGAGGAGGAGGAGATTAGATGAGATGGTAAATGTTTTAGCTGTTCTAAAAGAAAGGAATGTTTTTGTTTTTTTAAATAAAAGTATGCTGTGCAGGAATATGTATCAAAACTTGATAGCAGACTGCGTGGATGGGGAGAGTGAATGAGAAACCCAGGAAAGCTTCAGGAATTGGAGTGAACAATGTTTGCAAAATTTGATAGCTCTTTAGAGGAAGTTTTAATAGCTTTCAGCACTGTATGTAACCTGTGTCCTCATATTATGGCCCTGTGCATGCTGGAGTCAAACTCGTGTTTCTTCGAGTACTTGCTTGTGTCTATTCCATTCTAGTGTGTGTGTGTGTGTGTGTGTGCATCCACGTGCACACACATACTAGAATGGAATCGACAGAAGCAAGAGACTTTTGCCTTAGAAGTATACGTAGGGTCAGCTGCAGCACTCCCTGGAGTGCTATACTCATGCGTTGGTATATGAGGCACCGCCGATCCTATGCCCTCTAAGTTCCTTCTTACCACTCGTGATGGCTGATCAGAGCGCCTTGTCTTGCACTGCAAGAGCATTAGTGGTTTTTTCAGCCCATTGTTCTGTCTCCTTTTTAGTTAGTAGTTAGATACTTAGTTCAACCATTAAATTGAGTGTTAGATAATAGTTTTAGTAGTTAGAGTCCCAGCTGGGACTTCATCGTGGAATGGGGCATGCCCTGTTCCCCAGGCTTTAAGCCGTGTTCATTGTGTATCTGGCCGATGCCCATTAGTGACCCCCACAATGGCTGTTTGAAATGTCTTGGGGGAGTCGCACAGAAAAAACAAGTGCAGGATCTGCCAAAACTTTTACCCTTGAACTCAAAAGGAGCAGGATATCTGCTGAGGGCCCTCCTTGCTGAGGCTGTGTTTTGTTCTGCCTCAGAGCCCTCCTCATCGGACTGCATGCTTAGTACTTCGCTGGTAGCACACAGCCACTGTTGGCACCAGAATCTGCATGGCACCATTCCCCCTCGCTGGTGCCCACGAAGCAGCTGATGCTCAAGGTCTTATCGGCAGCACAGAACAAGGGGGCTTTGGGCAAAGGACCTGTATTAGGCCATGTGGCTGCCCCAGAGCTACACAGAGGTACTGCTGTGATCAGACCCAGTAGCCCAGCCAGGGATCTGCTTCCCAGGAGCAGCAGGGGATCCCAGCTCCTCATAGGGCTACTGGCGGGCCAGGAGCAAGTAGGTCAGCCGGTGCTGCAGACGCCAGGTCAGTTAAGGCCTAGACCTCTAAGGGTAAGCAGTTATGGGATCTCCCTCTAAGGACCGCAGGCATCGATCCCCATCACCACAGCCTAGGACTCTGGTGCTGTAGCCTCTGTCTCTGGTTAGAAGACCCTGGTCCCTAACCAAGGTCGCAACTTACAAAGGATGGGACCCCTGAAGTATTGCCAGGCCTCCTGCCAGAGATCACCATGGCGCAGCCCCTTCCCCTCCCTGGTTGAAAATTTCATCTTGGGTAATTGTTTTGTATCGGTCGTGGCACTGGTCTCCGACTCTCTGGTACTGCTCTTTGGGCAGGCTCCGCCCTTTGCCCTTTCCTTAATGCTCACCAGCATGGGTCAGCCAACAGACTCAGGCATCTACAGCTCTATCTTGGTTGCCAGAAGGGCAGTGGTCCAAGTCAGAGGGAGAGATCAGCCGCTTACGTGGAAGAAGCAAATCACCAACAGCCTGCAAGATGGGCAGTGGCGACAGCATGGCAGTAGGGGCAGTGGCCCTTCCAGTAGCAATACTGGAGCCCGTGGGTTATACCCGTCGTGCCGGTCCTGTATTCCCACTGTTCCTCTCAGGCTGCGTCGGACAAACTCTGTGGGAATGTCACAGCGGGCCCCAATGCCCAGTGAGTTGTCTCCTGGCAGACAAAGGGAGACTGCCTCTCCCCCGGCAGTACAGTCATCTTTGTTGTCTCCGGACGAGACAGTGGTGGGCCCCTCACAAGTGAGCAGCGTCCCCCCCCACACACCTTGGAGACTTCAAAGAGCACCAGGCTCTGCTTGAAAGGGTGGCTGCTAACCTGAACTTGGAGGTCGAGGAGGTAGCGGAGGAGTCAGACGACCTCTTCAGTGTCATACCCTCCTCCAACCTGGCCTGGGTCGCATTGCCCGTTCACCCGGTGGTCCTGAAAATTGCCAAGTCAGTGTGGCAGGGCCCTCTCTTCCATTCTACCTACCTCCAACAAAGAGGAAAAGAAATACTAATTTCCTGTCAAACGGATTTGAATACCTGTACACCTATCCTCCAGCAGGGTCCATGGTAGTGTCTGCTGGCAATGAAAAAAACAGGCTGGGCCAGGCCAGGGTCACACCCAAAAATAAAGATGCCAAGAGACTGGAGTTGTTTGGCAGAAGTATTTATTCAGCAGCCAGCCTGCAATTTTGGGTGTTCACCATCAGGCGCCGCTAGGCAGGTACAACTTCTTCAGCTTGTAGGACTCCATCAGCAAGTTAAAGGAGAGTCTTCCCCAGGACCAAGCCCAAGAGTTTGCCCTTGTCCAGTTATGTGGCAAAGTGTTGATGAGAGGCATCCTCCAGATGACCTGGGAAGCTATATCCAGGGTGGTCAAGAAGTGCAGCTCCTGATTATAGTCCTCCGGGCTATCCCAGGAGGCAGAGATTGCCCTTCATGATCTCCAGTTTGAAGGAACAGGGCTCTTCTCGGAGCAACCGATGCATGGAGCCACAGCCTTAGAGACTCCCGTGCCACCCTCTGGTCCTTGGGCATGCACACCCCTCAACAGGCTAGAAAGCCATCCTAACCTCTGCTTCCTCCGTCAAGGTCATGGGCTGTCCTCTGGTCCAGCTCCTACAAAAAGGAGATAGATCAGGGGTTTAAGTGATGGCACCCTTCATCTTCCTGCTCCTTTGCCTAGCCTAGGCCCTCCAGAGACCAGGGCAGCAAGAAATGGGCATTTTGAGGATGCGCCTGAGGGTGGTGCCCCAGCCACTGTCAAGGATCCGTCCCCCGAGCCCCGCTTTATCCTCGACCATCTATTCCCCTTCTGTTCAGCCTGCACATGGCTGACCTCGGACTGTTGGGTGCTTGACATAACAGCTTCGGACTATACTCTGCAATTGAACAATGCTGCAAACTCAGAGGTTAGAGAATGGAATAAAGAAAATGAAGGGGTGAAGGACTTGAACCCTTTCTAGCATTTAATGTCTCATGGAGAGAGAGAGTTGGATTCTGTTTTTTTGCAAAGCAGACAGTCTGTGCAGACTCTTAGTAAATAGACTTAGTGCTGTGAGGAGGAGGAGGTGTGACTGGTCATTCCCTGTGTGTATTTTAGAATGAGCAAGTTTGTTTCATGGAGCTGTTTTTGAGGGTTGAGTGGGAGTGTGGACCAAAAGGCTTAGTCACTGGGTGGAATGTGGTGGTGGTGGGGGAAGCTGTCTTGACTTCTTTGCCCAAATATTTATGCATAAGCTTGTCACTGCCATCACATTGTTTCCCTATTGTTTTAATTGTATATGCTAATGCAATTCTTTTCAGTTAACAATGCAGAAATGAGCAGAGATTAAAGCAATGTCTGTAGATCGTATTCCCTCATGTACACTGGATCTCACAAATTAAACTGGGACAGTCTTGGTCATTGTTTAGGGGAGGTGTGGGTAGTGAGATCTCTCATTCAGGGGAGTGGTCTTGGTGATTCAGTAAGAGGCACTCTTCCTTCTGAGTCATTGCTGAACTAGGGACCTAACAAGTGCACTGTGCTGCTGGAAATAAGATGTAAAAATAAGGCTCTAATTGCTTGTTGCCATTATGTGCTTCCTGGTGCTTTTAGCAGAAGCACACTGTGCCTTGGGCTTCTGTCTAAATTTCATCTTGGATAATTAAGTTTTGCCTCCTAAGTTCCTCCAACTTCAGTTGGTTTCAGTGGTTGTGTTCTTCACTTTGTGCCATAAACTACTGTGTAGCGTTTCTGTAGGCTGTTCAACAGCTTCTAGGTTCCACCCCAGTCTTGACTGTGTTTCAGTGATGAGTTGATTGATTCTTATACATGTTTAGTTTACAAAGTATTTTGTGATTCCCAAGCATTGAAAGATGAGCGGTAATTAGGAGGAGATGGTTATGGAGCATAAATTCTGTTTGGTAATTCTTTGTGAAATGAGCTTGGTTAGTGACTAGTTCCCAGAGGACCGGGGTCAACATCATGGAAACCATCACCATTGGCAGTCGATCTGGAGACTGCCAAATAATGAACAGGGATGGAGACTGAACCCTTACCACTGTGTTCTCCTTTCAGGTCCAGGTTGAGGCAGTGGAAGGGCAGTCTTATATTGTTACAGACCATACTGTACTTGTTCTGTGGATAGATAGGCTGTCAGTCCAGAATCTTTTACCAACATTAACGCCCAGAAGGTTGTCTGTGCTAAGATGGGAATTCCACCTCTATGGGCCCCTTTTTGTGAAGGCTCTGCCTGGGCTGTTTAGTAGAAATGGAGGAGCAGAGGATGAATGAATTGCACTCCACAGCACCATCTGCTTGCAGCCCGGCTACAGTTCCACATGGCTGTCTGACTGGCTATGGACAGAGTTCTGAGCTGTATTAATTCCCCTGAGTCTCCTGTGGAATTGTTGCTGGAGGGCACAAAAGGAAAAGGGCTTAAATAAAAAAGGGCAAGGTTGAAAAGTCCATATTTCTGGGATTTTGTTAAACTTCTGTTTTATAATTCTGCTGATACGGCTGCCAGTTTTCTGGATAAGCCAAGTCAGTGTTGCTCCCTATGGCATGCATCCTCATTTCCCCCATGTCTCCCCACCCTGCCAGATTTGACTGGGAATGATGAGAAGCGGGCACAGAAATCAAAGGCAGTTTTAAAATACGCTCTGGCTTTTTCAGTACAAACTAATATTTACCAGTGAGTCTGCTTCCTCTTCTCCTCTGTAGTCTCTCGGAAGTCCTGGTTAGAAGCATTCATCTGGTGAGGTTCCCAGTATGGATATTAAATAACATTTCCTCTAGTTTTATGCAGTGTAGTTGTAACTGTGTTGGTCCTAGGATTTTAGAGAGACAAGATAGGTGAGGTAATATATTTTATTGGATCAACTTCTTGGTGAGAGAGACAAGCTTTTGAGCCACAGAAAGAGAAATCAGTCCAATAAAAGATATTTCTCTAGTTTGACAGGGAGGGGATGACAACAAGAAAGCTGCTTTTAAATGTCTGTCTGACTTTTGAATGAGTTGATGTTTGCAGCTGTTCTGTGTGGAGGCCTCATGGAAAAGTTTGGAAAAACATTTAGTTTAGGAACAATCTGCCTTTGTTGGTCTATAGGGGGGCAGGGGCTGTGGCTCTTTGTGGTGGGACTGGGGGGGGGGGTTGTTTTTGTGTGTGTATATTTGCTTTTTTAATCGGCTCTTCCCTGGCTTTTAATTACTAATGACATTTGCATTAATATGGGATATTTTGTTTCTGATGAGCTCAACTCTTCTGGTTGCTTGTTCCCGCTTAATCCTTGTATGTGATATCAGCTGACATTCTTGGCAGGTGCCAGTGAAGACTAAATCCTTGACAAGAAAGGATGGATTTAATTTGCTAATGATATGCCCAGGCCTCAGTGTTTTTATAGAATATTATTCATGCCCTTCATTGCCCCCCTCATTCTCCACATTAGTTACTCTGAGCTTGAGAAATTCTGCATCTTGCACCACATCTGTTACCACTAAAGAAAAAGATCTTGGAGTCACTGTGGAAACCTGAGCTCAACGTGCAGCTAACAGAATCTTAGGAACTATTAGGGAAGGGATAGGAAATAAATACTATATAAATCCATGGTGTGCTCACACCCGGAATACTGTGTGCAATTCTGGTCAGCCCATCTCAAAAAAGATATTATGAAACTGGAAAAGGTTCAGAGAAGGGCAATAAAGATTACCAAGAATATGCAACACCTTCCATGGGAGACACTAAAAAGATTACAGCTGTTCAGCTTAATTAATAGGCAGATGGGGGGATGGTTATTATAGAGATCTATAAAATCATGAATGGTGTGGAAGAACTGAATAGAGAATTGTTATTTACCCTTTCTCACATACAAAAACTAGGGGTCCCCCAATGAAGTTAATAGTGAGCAGGTTTAAGTACTTTTTCACATGATGCACAATTAACCTGTGGAACTCATCACCATAGGATGTTATGAAGGCCAAACATATAACTAGGTTAAAAAAAAAAACTAGATAACTTCCTGGAGGATAATCCATCAATTACTATTAACCAAGATGATCAGTGTTACAATCCTTGCTGGGATTAACCCTGAATCTTCTGATTGCCAGAAACAAGGAGGGGAAGACAGGAGTGGATCACTCCAACAGCACTGTTTGGTACACTCCCCATGAAGCTCTGTTACTGGCCACTTTCAGGGACAGGATACTGGGCTAGATGGACCATTGGTCTGACCCAGTATGTCCATCTAGTCCAGTATCCTGTTCACAACAAGAAGGGGAAGACAGGTGTGGGTCATCCCAGTGGTGCTGTTCTGTACATCTCATTAATGCTTATGCAGTGCTCCTTGATAATTTTAGTGTGTGGCCCTGTTAATCCCTCTGCTACCACGCAGCAAGGGATCTAGCCTAGGGAATTGAGGGTAGAATGAAGTGCGGGAGATAATGCCTCTCTAGCTTTTATTAGTCCTTCAGTCAGTCTTCTTTGCTGACCCTAAGGAAGACTAGCCATGTAAGTGGGTTCAATGGATAAAAGAATACCGTGTGTGGAAGGGGGAAGGAGATGGTCACAGATCCCCATGTGAATTCTTCCAGTAAGTTAATATTGCCCATGCCAGCATAAATATACCTGTTTCTTCCCTTCCTCTCTGCAATGCCTTGGAATCCGGCTCTGGACATTGGGTAATAAAGAGGCCGTGGTCAGCATGGACTTTGCAGGAGGAGGGATGCCAGGGAGCAGTAGAGGACTTGGAGTGAGAGGGCTGAGGCAATGCAGACACAGAACCTGTTTGCTTCTGCAGCATCCCCCTGAATCCCTGTAGTTATCAAAGGATAGATCAGTTTGCGGGGCTGAACTCCTGAGGATGGGGTGCTTTCCTCCCCTCTGCGCCGAAGCAGGGGGAAATTTTCATAGAATGAAAGCCTCTTTCTGTGTTTCCTGCCTCATGTACGTGTGTAACCTCTGTAGTGGTTGGTAGGACCCTTCATGCTGAAATTCCTTGTGTTTGGGCTCAATAGCATTTAAGCATTAATAAGCCAGTGTATACTGATGTGGCATAAAACAGAAAATACAACATTAAGTGAACATTTCTTTGATCTGTTGCATTTTGTCACCCAATGAAATGTCATTTATTGCTTCTTTAAATACATTATATCAGGAGTGTCAGACCCTTTGGGGAGAGGGTCAAATTCTATTTATCATTTTCAGGCCATGGGCTGAAGTATAAATTTAGGGCCATGTATGGTACAATATAAGAATGGCCATACTCAGTCAGATTAATGGTCTGTCTAGCCTAGTATCATGTCTTCTAACAGTAGCCAGAGCCAGATACTTCAGAGGAATTGAACAGAACAGTGCAATTACCAAATGATCCATCCCCTGTCATCCAGTCCCAGCTTCTGTCAGTCACAGATTTAAGGTATATCCAGAGCATGGGGTTGTGTCCTTTACCATCTTGGGTAATAGTCTGTCATCCATGAATTGTTACATAGTGTAGTTGTAGCCATGTCAGTCCCAGGATATTAGAGAGACAGGATGGGTGAGGTAATATCTTTTATTGGACCAACTTCTATTGGTGAGAGAGCATACTTCACCCAATGTACTGTGCACCCCCATAACAACTACGTTGGTGAAACCAATCACTGGTGACAAACAAAGGAACTCAGACTGGAAAATAAGACAAAAATGTCTTATCACCTGTGGGTGAACACTTTCCACAGAGCAGTCAGTCTACATCTGACCTATCAATCCTCGTCCCCAAAGGAAACCTGCACAACACTTTCAAAAGATGAGCCTGGGAGCCTACATTCATTATTCTGCTAGACGCTAAAAATCATGGACTGAACAGAGATCCTGAATTTATGGCTTATTACAGCAATCTGTAACGCATTAACCCTCTCTCTTTGCCCTATGATTACAGAGGTATCAAGGGGGGAGGGATAGTTGAGTGGTTTGACCATTGGCCTGCTAAACCTAGGGTTGTGAGTGCAGTCCTTGAGGAGGCCATTTAAGGATCTGGGGCAAAAATCTGTTGGATGATTTAGTTGGGAATTGGTCCTACTTTGAGCAGGGGGTTGGAGTAGATGAGCTTCTGAGGTCACTTCCAACCCTGACATTCTGTGATTCACTCTAGGTTGAATGGTCCCTTGAAATACGTGCTAACTTACTATTTAAGCTACAAACTTTGAGAACTGCAACCCTTTTTTACATTTCTCGGCGGTGTGGCGGACCCTTGTGTGTCCGCCAAATTGATTACTTCTGCATTTGGCAGCTTTTCGGTGCACATGCTGAGTACTCCTGAGAGCGCTCAGCATATCCACCAAAGAGCTGCCGAATGTGGAAGGAAGTAATTCAGCGGCTTTTCAGCGGCGGCAGGACTTCGCGACCCCCCCTGGGAGCGCACGGCGACCCCCCTGGGGGTCACAATCCCTGGTTTGAGAACTGCTGAGCTAAACTGTATGTTCCACCTTGCATTTGCTGTGATGCTGGGAGTACTGAAGAAGAGCTCTGTGTGGCTTAAAAACTTCTCTCTCTCATCAACAGAATTTGGGCCAATAAAAGATATTACCTCATCCATCTGGTTTGTCTAAATATCCTCCATGAATTTATCTATTCTCTAGCCCCAGCTAAACTCCTACTGCTGTCAATGGGGAGTTTACACAAAGATCAACCACAGTACTGCCAGCCTCAAATGTTACAAAATCAGAAGTCAGACCTCCAAAAATTGAGTTTGGCTTAAAAAATCATAAGATTTGAAAGAAAACAACCCCCACATTTATTATTATCTTTTTGCTGTTTGAACCTTTAGGATACACAAGGGATAAATTTTCATTATTTTTCTCTGCAACTGCTAGAGCTAGCAACTGACTCTCCTCCCCATCCACCAGTGAAAACTAAGGCTACATCTACATTAATACCTTTCATCGATATGACATAAGAGAGCGACATAAGTCACACCAACAGACGCACCGGTGTGAACAATGGTGTGGAAATAGCTACTGCTACTCGTTGGGGAAGGTTTAATTATGTCAACGCGAGGGCTCTCTTCCGTTGGGAGATCTTACAACCATGCAGCTGCATCGGTACAGCTGTTCCACTGTAAAAGCTCTCTAGTGTAGACATGGCCTGAGATTGTCATGTTCACATAACTCAGTAGCTGAAGCTTTAATATTTTGGATGTCCACTGTGGAGTCACACTGCTGTAAAAATCCCATTGGATGGATCTCTGCACACTTTGTACAATGAAGAGCAGGAAAATATATGTGTGCATACTTGAAAATTTCCTTTCTTCAAGTAACAAAGTCCAAATATCCAGCCCACCCTGAAGACAAACAGAATAGAAATGGAAATTGACATCCAAAGATTTGGGTTTGTTTCATTAGGGGAACTTTCCTGTGCACTGCAGTTAGAGAAATGACTGTGCTTTTTCATCTAAGTATATTCCACAGACTTTGTAATTTAGAAAAATAGACTTGAACTTCCAAAGTAAGGATAATTATTTCAACTAGGGGGAATCTGAGGGCCTTTCTTTGCTGTCAGTGACTGGCCGTCTGGTTCTGCCCTTAAGCTGTAAGCAGGGTGAAGTACCAATTACCTATGAACTTTGTCTCTTGAAGAAAGGAAATTTTCAGGTAAGCAGAGTTAACTTTTCCTATTTTTTGATAAAGCAGCTGTTTGTGGAAAATGTGTCGCTATCAGCTGAAATTTTATGCACCTGTTTTCTGCAAATAACATTACCCAAGTATTGAATAGTCAACTTATTTTTAGGAAAGTCTTTTTCCATATCCAAGTATAATTCACAAAACTCAACTCTGCCTTCCCTCAAACCTTAATCCTGCATAGACTTCCTGTACTGCTCCTTCTGCCGGGAATTTACCAGATACTTCCCTTAAGAAAAATACCCTTGATCATTACTGTATACTGAGCTTTGCCTAATCTGCTAGAGTTTTAAAAACATCCTGCTTTTAGAAGTATGCTGTAATACTTAGCTGTAAGAGAGAAAATTATGAACGATAATTTGTTTTTTCTCTTGTGGTTTTGAGTCCCACATCTCACTAGTAATTAGAAAGGCAAATGATTGTAAAACGTTAACTTTTTTGTGGACTCGTAACAAGACTTTTCATCTGAGAGGTGCAGCATTCTAATTACACAGTGCACTTTTTATGTTTATTTGTAAAACTAGATTTCTCCTTCATTAATAGTGAGTCATAATTGAGGAAGTCGGAGCTGTAAAATTAACACAACTGGCCTTTTCACCTCCCCGCTCCCTGATCTTTCATGCATGCAGGTACTTGCTCTTAACTCTTTGGAAACTTCAAGGCTTGTTTTGGTAGTGAGAGGAAGTTCTTTATCATCTGGTTTATCTGACCAGAGAGGGAAGTCTGTGAGAATCTTCTCTGTGATGAAGCGTGCAGTCTACACATAGGAAATGATTCATCCAAAACTGATTCATTAACAACTTGGTGAAGACCAGAGTGAGCTGGAAGATAGGAAAACTCATTTGGAAAAGAAGAAAGAGGTGGTTAATTGCTGGTCTGATTCTTGCTTAGCTGGGGGGAAGCTGCTTAAAATGAAATGACTAAAGATTCTGTAATAACTTTTTTTTTAATATGATAAAAAGAGCAAGCTGTTGACTATTGTAAAAGCAAACTAATTGCATTAAAATGGTCAGGGAGTTGCTCTTGTAACTCCACTCGTGATTAGTTCCATTAGCTCAAAAGGATTATTTGCATGTATAAAGTTAAGTACGTGCATAAGTCGGATCAAGCCCCATGTTTGTGATGCATTTTAGTTAATATGAATTATGCAGATAGTTGGACATCTGCGTTGCTTTTTAAAGTTGCTTGAAAACCAAGATAATGCAGAGCAGGTGAGATTTGGGGTAAAACTTTCAAAGGCACCTGAGTGATGAAGTGCCAATGACTTTCAATTAAACGTAAGCTCCTAAATGCGTAAGTCATTCTTGAAAATGGGATTTAAGCACTTCTGAAAATTTTACCCTTGATCTATTACTCAGTCCAAGAAAAAAGGTATGTCTCAGAACATCCGATTTTGAAATAATTACTTTTCAAACTGAGAGGAAATCTGTAACACTTTTTTTTGACCTTATAATAAAGAAAATAAAAGCAATAAAGCTCAAGTAGCCTCATACTAATCCAAAAAAGATAGAGGCTGTTGCATAGTGCATTTTTAGTTATATCTGTTATAAAGCACATGTGTTCTCTGCACGAGGCCACCAAAGTGTTTCCATAGGAAAGACTGGATAAATTCCAACTTGATAGAACACACAAACACTTATCTGAGGAGTCAGTTCCTAACAACCATATGCTGCTCTCGGCCTTGAAGTTCCCATTGAAAACAGTGGGAATTTCATAAGTAGAGGAGAATGGTCCAGGGCCTTAAAATTGTCGTTGTAGTGATACTGCTAATCACCCACCCATCCTTTCTGTTTTAAACAGCATATGTCTGAGGTAACAATTTTCTCCACCAGTTGAAAACTAGGCAATATAGTAATGTCTTTTTCAGTGCTTAGAATGCATATTAATCCTTGGATTCTGTTTTCTTCCAACTTCTTTAGGGAAGTATCTATTGACTTCAGGAGAGCTAGGACAATTTACACCAGCTGAAGATTTGCCCCTTAGTGTTTAAATAGTGAGAAATTTTAGAGCCAGGTCCTCAATTGGGGTAATTCAGTATAGCAGCATTGGAAGTCATTGCATCTGTGCTTAAAATCTGGTCCTTAAATTTTTGTCAGCTACATACTGTTATTGTGTAGGCATATTACACAGCCCTCCTCTTAAAGACGTGTGCATTGAATGTACCAAGTATTATGCAAAATGCTTTGAGTCTTTTTAACTTCTTTTTTCTGTCTTATGAAACGTTTCCTCGTGGCCTGCAAACATACCCAGCATTATACCTGCAGCCTCCTTTTGAAAGAATAAGCCTGCTGGTACAGCCGGGGTGAGAGTGCATCCTTTCAGGAGTTTGAGACTGGCGTTAGACTTGTGATTTTGGAAGGTAACAGTGGGCTTTGGCTTATTCATTAAAGTGCTTTCAAAGGAGGAATATGTCTTTCCGAGAGACGGAATGTCTCACTCTGTCTAGTTTTCCCCACTTAAATCGCCATCAGGGCGAAATAAAATAAATTTAAATGAATCTGGTGCAGAGCTTGGTAAATAAACACAGTCAAAACAGTAAAAGGACCACAGCTGTTCAGAAGTATTGTACCTAAAGTTAAGATATTAGAAAAATGTATTAAATGTCAGGTTTGCCTGAGAGGAGTTCAGGCACGCAAGGGACTATAGATGGAGATCTGAAATTTGTGTTTGCATTTTCTTTGTCTTTTTTATATATATAAAATATAAAATCTTGTTTGTTTTTTTTTTAAAAAAAGAAAACTGCTAAAATGAACATTTTAAGCATTTCTGGACACAATTTCCACCTTCTTCCCTTACTCTGCCAATTTCTGCTCATGGAGAGCATGGTAGATTTTTAAATGATCACTTACTGGGTAAAAAAAAAATTGCTTTTTGCAATTAAAAGTATTTGTGTTTTAACTGTCTTGATTCCTAATAACTGGCAATCATGGGCTGCCTCAAGTTAGAGCCATTTACAAAACAGTGGCAAAGGGGCAAATTCAAAAGTATTATGTGTTGGCTTAACTGCATAGGTCATTTAGATGTTGAGTGTCTGCAGCTCTCTGTGCTGCTTGGGAAACGTGTCCCCCACATCCCCAAAGGTTAATGGTATATTTTGAGATCTACAATCTTCCATGCAATATATGTTCTACTGGACAACGAATTCAACCCAAGAACTTAACTGGGAAGTTCAAAGCCAGAGTCCGTAGTTAATCAGCCCTAAATTAGCATCTTTGGGCCTGATGCTGTGTAAGGAATGTAGGATTAGATTCCTAAATTATGTCTCACTGATGTTGCTGTCTAGCAGTGGAGGAAGGTGGAAAAATAGATAAACATATAATCCATGTTTTAAAAAATTAATACATAAAAATTGACTCCAGGAAAGAAGGCTGTGCATTGCTGTCACCTTATGCCACCAATGTAGCACATTACGTACCAAAGTGGCACAAACAATAAAGAAATTAATAACCAGTGCTGAGGACATAACTCTCAGATAGTGAAATGAACAAAATATAGTCACAGCCTTAAAGAAAATTAAATTAATAGGTGTTGAATGGATGCCAGCATGGAAAACAAGTAGGTGAAGCTCCGTGGTCAAACATCTGCATAACAGAAGATGAACTGAGGGAAACTTAGCAAAGTAACAATGGACGGACAGTTTATGGTAAGCCAATAAAACATACCGATATCTGAATCCAAAATTGGACATTGAAAAATATGGTCCCAAGGCCCCTGCTAAAGCATTTAGCATTGCTGGAAGCATAATAAATGACTCATGCTGCCATAATCTGATCCTGACATCACCTTTTTGTGCTGTACTTCTTTAGCTGTTGACCAGAAAAAACAAGAACCAAATACCAAAATCAAGACTAGCACATTTCAAAAGGTAATGAAGACTCTGGAAGATAAAATATGCAAAGGACAGCATGACTGTTTCTGTAATGTATCAAACAGGCTTCAATGCTGTGCAAACAAAATGTGTGCAGAGGAGTCCTATGAGGTCTAAGGGAATGGAATTCCCTTACCAGCCTTCAAAATCTTTGCCGTTAGTATGGCAGTCCCTGTCGGCAGCACTCTCTCTGCACAGGATCTCATGGCCAGCTGATATACCTAGTTGTGCCATCCATTGGCTGTGATCCTGTACTGTGATATGAATTAAGACCCACAGAAAACTGCACCATGACACCTGAAAGTTGCAGTAATCCCTGTGTCGCCTGTCACCCCCTCACACTGTTAACTGCATTGGTTCTGCTGCCTTTTGCAGCAAATTTAAAAGGACTGGTAATGCTTAGAGGCTTGTACCTAAAGAACATTTAACAGATCAACAAAATATATGAAGTGTCAAATGAGTGGGTCTGGATTTACCCCCTGGATATTCCTTCTGATTCAGAAGGTGGGAGTGTGCAGTGGGAAGAGCAAGAGGAATGGGGATTTTTTTTACACTATGGCTACACTACAGCTTATGTTGGTGTAGCTTATGTTGCTCAGTGTGTGAATAAAGTACCCCTTGAGTGACATAAATTATGCTGACATAAGCGCTCATGTGCACAGTGCTATGTCAGCAGGAGAGCTTCTCCCTCCGACCTGGCTTCGTTTGTTCACGGAGGTGGTTTTATTATGCCAATGGGAGAGCTCTGTCCTGTCAGAATGGAGTGTCTTCACTAGACATGCTGCAGCAGTATTGGTGCAGCTGCGCCGGTGCAGTGCTGTATGTGTAGACATGCCTTTAGATATACCTAGATGCAAATAAGAGAGATGATTACCAGTGTGAAATAACTCTGAAGTTATAGCAAGAGAGCTGTGATCTTGGGACAGCACTGAGCATAAGGAACTGCTGAGAGCTAATACTGGCTCTGACGCTGACTCATGTTTGGCCTTGGGAAAATCACTTAACCTCCATCATTTCAATTTTCACATCTTTGAAATGGGAGTAACAAATACATAATTTCCCCACAATGCTGTGATAAGGATTAATTATATGTTTGTCAGATAGCCAGAAATGCTAAGTAGAAGCGGTATTAATTTAATATTAGATTTCTATGTGCTTGTGCACACATAATATATCAACATTGCAACCCTTAACAGAGTACGTTTACTCCCGTTTCTAGAAACTGAGTAATATCATTGTTAAGCTGAATCACATGTTGGAAAAGGGAGGAGGAAGAAATGGCAAGGGATCAACTTTTGAATTACAAATGTGCTGAATGGGTCATTTTTTATTCAGTGTTGCTCATTTGGCTAGTATTCAGGGAAAGTTGAAATTTTATCCAACTTTTCTGTGAAACTCTATGGATATTTCAGTTCTCTGCAAACAAAAACCAGATTTTTCTATGTGAATAAATGCTTACTTTCCTGGAGTACACCAGGTGTGCGGTCCGTAAAGAGCTACTTATCACGTTTGGTGCTTAATATAAAAACACAACCCGTAGATATAATTCTTGGTAATGGTGCATTTTAAAAGCATACTGACAAGCCACTTATTTTAAAAACAGACTTCTGCTCGCTCTTTTTAATAAAAACCCCTTGGAAGCTTGGGACCTAAATAATTTTTCCTTAATTTTCTTTTTCCACCCTTACCTTTACCCTTACCTTTACCCCTTCATTCCGCATGCATACTGGTTTGTTATTGTACAGTTTGGCAGTTAGATTTGTTCTGGATTTATTTGTTGTAAGGAGTATTGAAGCATTTGGCTTTTTTGGAAGATGAGGGAAATGGATAT
Source organism: Dermatemys mawii (assembly GCA_007922305.1). Lineage (NCBI taxonomy): Eukaryota > Metazoa > Chordata > Testudines > Dermatemydidae > Dermatemys > Dermatemys mawii. The sequence goes on along the minus strand of ML677366.1, from coordinate 4,142,065 downwards.
AAAAGTGTTATGCATTTTGCAAATAAGAGTGTGTATGTGTATCAAGGAGGGAGAGTGTAGTGCAGGATGGACTCAAGCTAGGCCAAATTTTGAACTTAGCCACCCTGACAGTAATCTCACTACAACCGTGCATTATGTGTAGTACTAAGCACTGCTGACTTTTGTTTGCTTTAACGGGATTGAATTTGCCCTGACCAGTAATTGTAGGGTAGATGGTTGAAGGAAAGTATTGAATAATCCAGTCTGTTTGTTTGCTTTGTCTTTTTTTAAATAAATAAATAAATAAATAAATAAATCTGAAAATGGAAATGACTGAGGTCCAACTCCTGAAAGGTGCTGAGTCTCCCAGTGTGGTGGGACACATGCTCAGTTTTCACTGACTTCAGGGGGTAAGAGGGCATTCAGCATCTCTCAATGAAGAGAACAGTTTCATAGCACAACCACATTTTATGCATTAATCCTCCAAACCAAGTTCCCATTCTGCAATGCAACATTCTCCTACTCACGGCTCAACTTTTGCAAAGTTTACTTCTCTGCTTAGTCGACAGAAAGCTATAGCGGGTTGTGAAAAATATTTACTTTAGGTGTTTTCTTTAGTTTACCACCAAAACTCATTACTTTCCTGTACTCTTTGGGCAACAAATAGCTTGGATACAGTTTGAAGTAACACTTTCTTGAGTTCAGTAGACTTTCTCAGTTATGTAACAAAAGGGAATCTGAACAACATAAAAACTATGGGTTCATTCTTAAATCTGTGTCTAAAATATTACTTCTGCTGATGCTGCTGGGCAGTTGTGTTGACTGTAACTTATTCTCTTCTTCAAACTTGCAAATATAATGACTGTATTCTGGAATCTGGATCTCATTTCCCCTCATTTGGTATTTTACCACCTATGACCGATTATTAGATGACTGATATGGTCCATGGAGGAAACATCTCGGTCCATTCTCAAGTTCACATGTATCACCTTCACTTATTGTTGTTTTGCTGCCTCGAAATACACACTGGCTATGTTGGGTAACCAAAATGTGCTGCTCCTGGGCAACAGTCTGGAACAACCACATAAAGCTCCACCTTTCAAATTTCTGCATCATAGGAGACTCTTGTTTCCACATCCTTTGCCGCTTAGTCCCACCACACAATTTCGGGAGACTTTACAGGTTCAGCTGCAGCCAATGGTAGGAAACATTCCTGCCACAGGAAATGGTACTGCAGTGGGAGAAAATCACCCAACATTACAACCTCATTTAAGGAGCTCATCACTGAAAAAAGATCCTGTCAAGTAGCCATGGGTGTGAAACAGTATCCTGGCTGGCATCAAGTCAATCTACAAGCGGAGAGCTGCTCAACAGAGGCTGGCTAAATGGAAGATGAGGGAGCAGCTTAGCAGAGAACTGGAGAAAGGCCAGAGAAAGGTCTTCACTTCAGTTGAGACTATATTTGCCGTGACAGTGGCCACTGTGGTTGAGATTTGGCTGCCCAGATCCCATTCACTTTTGTAGAAACTGGATGTCCAAATGCCTTAGTCAGCTTTGAAAAAAACTCAGCCTTAGAGTTGAGGTTACGGTTTATGAAAGGTGACTGGTGGGGCTGTGGGGAGGGAGATTTGGCACCTGCTTAGTGGAGAGATCTGCTCTGTGCATGGGAGACATCTGCTTACTTGGGTTGTCAGTAAATTTCTGTTGAGTATGGTAATCAGGCTCCATGTTCCAGTGACTGCATCAGTTTCAGTGCTTCGGCCTCCAAATATCCTTCCATATCAACCAAGCAGAGCTGTACCAGGAGTGCCTCAGGCTGCAGACCTCCTATGCTGGAAAGCATTGTTAAATAAGCAAGCTAAAAAACAAAAGGCTTTGTGTTATTGCAGTTAGCTATTCCAAAAGCCACTGCCTTTATCTAGTCATTGACATCTGCTCCTGCTAGTTGGTACCATGTGTTTCTTTCACCTCTTTTGCAGAAAGGAGCCTCTTATCTGTGTCCTGGTGCATTTGAATGGGATCAAAGTAGCACAGGGAGAAGACTCATACAGAGTTTGTGGTGCCACAGGAAGATAGAAATTCTAATGATTAACTCCTCCCTTCTGGGTCACAAATGTAATCACTTCCCCACTGTGCATCATACTATCATCCAAATACTGAGGGGTGGATATAATCATCTCCTCAGTCCTGCTTCTTTTGGTAGTGAGACTTGCCTCTATCCTATCATGGTAGGGACCATGCCTTCTTTTATGTTTGCACAGCACCTGGTATGCTATGGTGCTGCCAGAAACTAGTAATAAATAATAAACTAGATAAAAACAAAATGGAAACCAAGGGTGCATTGAGTATATTTCTTTTGCATGAGCAGCTTAGACCAGTTTAGCAGGAATTTAATTGATTGAATATTGCTTGGATCATTCCAGTGCATCATCTGGCGAGATGCTAAGCAGATTGTGGTAGCTTAGGGCTTGGTTACACTTACAGCTCTATAGCGGTTTTGGTTATACCTGCCTTCAGATACAGCTCCAGGGATAGTGCTCCAGCGTATCCACACTCACCGCCACAGCCGCACTGGCGTGGCCATATTTACGGCACTTGCAGCGGCATGGGGAGTGGTGCATTATGGGCAGCTATCCCAGCATTCAGCTGGGTGCAACGTGCTTTTCAAAAGAGGAGGGTGAGGGGGAGCGTATCGTGTGTATGTGGAGGGAGAGAGCGAGTGGATTTTTGGGATGCTGAGAGTGTGTCAGCAAACTGTCTTTGAAATGCAAAGCCTGCTACTCTTCTCCTTCTCGCTCGCTCACAAGGTAAACATTTGCATTGTTGATTTGCCGAGTTACAGCTAAGCTCTGAAAACATACTTCTGCATTCCTCCAGCCCAGCTCAGAACAAAGGGAAGGGAGACTTAATTGCCTTAAATAGCTTAGGGGCAGTTCCAGAGATCACTCAAAGCGCTGTATTGTTACTACCTGTTTACACTGGAGCTAAGAGAGAGCACCCAATACACTGTAGCTGTTAATCCTCTGGCAAGGAGGATTACCAGGACCGGTATAACTGTGGACTTAGAGCGCTCTACGTGCCTCGCCAGTCTGGACTGGTAGTGAGTTATAGTGCTCCTGGCAGCTTTATAGCGCTATAAAGTGCCAGTGTAATCAAACACTTACTGAGCAGCATGTTTATAGCCCAGTAAACCCCTCAGTCATAAGAAAATAGGAATGGGCATGCTGGATCAGTCCCTCTAGTCTGGTATCCTGTCTGAGACAATGTCCAGTATCAGCTGTCTTAGAGGAGTTTAGATGGGGTAATAGAAGAAGCAAGACTGCCCTATCACCCAGCTGGCGTTCTTCCCAAGAAAACACAAGTTTTCTGTCCTTTACCGAGAGAAATGAGGAGAGATTTCACAAGAAGGAAAATATAATTAGCCCAGAGTGTGCTGTGCACATCTTAATTCTCCCTCTTATCACCTTTCATTATTATTATGTTGTGAAATAAAATGTATTCTGCTCTGTTTCAAAAGGTTTTCCTTAGATCAGCGATCCTCTATCTTTTTTGGCCGCGGCCCCTTTCTGCGAAGTGGCGTCCGCTCGCGGACCCCTGGGGTATGCCTGTTGAAATGCTGCTGAACAGAAAGCTTTCACTTTCAACGGCTGCATTTTGGCGGGACCAAAATAGACCGCTGCCGAATTTGGCGGTCTCCCACGTGGGATCGGCGCCGGGGTCTCGTCCACCCCCAGGGGTGGTCTCACGGACCTCCAGGGGTGTGCGCACCTCACTTTGATGACCATTGCCTTAGATAAGACCCTTGACTGATCCATCTCTACTCTTTCATGTCACAGAAATAGCATCAGATTGCAAGTAACTCCAGATACCAAACCCACTTTCTACAGCTTGCATAATATCTAACAAAAATATGGAGCATTAGAAGTCGTCACTGTGAGCTATTCAGAGTTTGAGTGTACCATGGTTTAAACATCTAGACGAGTATTGAGGCAGGATACTGGCTTAGTATCTCTTGTTGCCGAGTCCAGGTAGGGCAAGCCATCTCTTAGGCCATGTTTACGCTTACCGGAGATTGACGCTACTGCAAGTGTTGTAGCGGGGAAGGGGTGGGTCGATTTAACAGGTCAAGTGAAGACCTACTAAACTGACTCCAGAGTGCTCTCCGGTCGATTCCGATACTCCACTGGAACGAGAAGAGTAAGGTAAATCGATGAGTAGGGTGACTAGATATTCCGATTTTGGGGTCTTTTTCTTGTATAGGTTCCTATTACCCCTACTCCCTGTCGCTATTGACAAGAGAGCATCTTCTATCGACGCAGTGCAGCATAGACACCATAGTAAGGCAACATAAGCTATGTCAACTCCAGCCATGTTTATTCACCTAGCTGGAGTAGCGTAACTTAGGTCGACTTACCTTGGTAGCATAGACAAGGCCTTCATGTTACCTGGCAGACTTACTCCTTTAATCAGACAGCAAAGGCTATGACTTTTGGTGCCAGGTCCAATCTCTTTACAGTCACTATGTATGTAATGGTACACAAGCATGTATCTCACTGAACATGTGATAAAATCCAGTGGTCCATGTATGGGGTAAGGGATACTTTGATTTAAAGATAAATAAATAAAACTAACCTCCTTCCTGTATTTTCATCCTGTCTTGTATACCACATGCTCTACTGGCACAATAGGAACATAAGTACAGACAGTCAAGGGAAACAACAGGGACTGACACAGCTTTCCTGGATTTTTGTTGGCTGTTCTTGTTGGATATTTGGAAACTTTGTGAAAGTTTGCATGTGTTCTCGTGTGGCATCCAGGAAATGAGTAAGACATACAAGGCCAACTCATTTGCATTGCTTCACCTCACCTCCCCCTATCTCCCTCAGCACCTTTTTACCAAGGGTACTTGGAGTACTGGGAGGAGGTTGATAGTCCCTGCAATTGATTGAAGAATTCACCTTGTAGGTATAAAAAGTCTGTCCCGTCTTGACAAATGTATAAGAGAATGATCCTTGCTCACCAGTCATTTCCAGGTGTTGCATGCTCTGTTAGACCTTCTCTCTTTCTTTGAAGGTTTGTTGAAGAAGCTAAGACACATGAGGAAGCAGATGGATTAGCTTTAACTTTCCCCTTGAGTTTGTACAGCAGACAACTGTTAATGTCAATCTAAATCTGTCTGTGCTGCTGTAATGTCAACGGTGATTGGGAATTGTTGGGAAGTGTATCAGGATTATGCTTTCTGTGAGACTCTGGATGATTGTGATAATCTACATGCTTCCCCCCCAAATCCTGTCCTTTGCCCCCAGATGTGGTGAATTACACTAAATAACTTTTGTCCTTCCTAGCAGACACTGACTTTTTGTACATGGTCAGTTCCAAGGAAGCGAAAAAAGTGGTCTGATTTAATTCCTTGTTTCTTTGCTTAACTTTAATAAACTCCTCCTATACAAAAATAATTATTTTGAGTCTGTTGCTATGGACTTAGAAGTTTTCCACATTATCATCAACTAGTAGGTGGAGAATAAAGATCTAATCCTGCTCCCACTGAAATCAGTGCCAGATCTCCCATTTATCTAACTGGAAACCTGGTCGGGACCTATATCTTTAGGTCGTGTAGGTTTTGTAGAACTGGTTGCTCTAGAATCTGGATAAAACCTTTTCTAATAAGCCCCAATCATGCCCGAATACCATCCCTGGTCACCAGTCACCTGGGTTTTAATAGAATACTTTATTCTGACATGCAAGTCCTTCCTATTTCCTCAGAAATGTTTTATATTTGGCCTTCTTCTGTTGAATCTTTCACCTGAAAATCCTGTTTTCTGCTTGAAATGCCCTAAGAAGGAATGGGACAGATTGTTAGCAGCAAAGCTCAGTCTGAGAGATTTGGAAAATATGCCAGATATTCTAGTGTTTGATCTCCGTTTCATGGAAAAATCTAAAGAGTGGGATACACCCTTGCTCTATTTTTGCACGTAGAGAATGTGTAATCCATAAATAATAACAGAGGAACACCATAAAGAAATATGTGTATACTATAAATAAACCCCATGGACTCTAAGCCATATTTGAGGGCTGTAACATAATCACAGGTTTTGGGTGTTTTTATAATCTGTGAGAGCAGGCCCATTGGTGGTACAGATTCCTTATATGCTTTCTGCATACAGTTATTTGCAACCTGAGAGTTCTACTACCTTGCTAAATGAAGTGCATGTCAGCTATAGCCAGTATTAGTCATTTGTTACAAAGATGTTTACAAAAGTTGTGTTGTATATTATAACTGTCCCACTAGCTCTTCTATGGGGAAGAGTCTTGTTGGGCTACCATTTTCCACCCTGTTTTAAAGACTAGTTTATAACTCTTTGGGGAGAAAAAAATCACTACTGCCTGAACCCAGACAGAGGATTTAGTGGAAAACAATTGTTTATTTATAGATTGGGGGGACAACTCTGTGTAGGAATAATAATTTTAAAAAACTCTAAACATAGAGGTTTCATAGAGGTTATCTACAGACTGTGGAGTACATCTTTGGGTTTCATTCCCCCCCCCCCCCCCGTTTAATTAGGCATCTTAAGTGTGGGAAATTGGTATACAGTAGTTTTTTGTTGCCATTGAAAAATGTCAGGGCCTGTATTAATTTTATTCTGCATCTTCATTGTGGATGATCACAATGCAATAGACTACGTCTTTTTATGGGTTTTTTTTTTTAAGTTATAACCTTTCGTTAATATATTTATAAAACGTATGATCTTTATAAGTGTAGGGCTAAATTCTTAGAGCTCTCCAAAGGGTCCCTTCAATAGGGCAAGTAAGCATGCTTCAGAAGCACCCTTCATGTGCTGTATTCTGATAGGCTCAGCCCCCCCACAGCACTGTTCTCTTTGCCCCCACATTAGTTCCTAGCAGGAGCATGAATGATCTACCCCAGGGCTGTTAATGAATAAAGCCATCTGTGAGTCAGAGGAACTGATACACACCCAGACTTCCTTACATATCTAGGCCGTGTCCTAGAATACTTCTTTGCAGCTCCTGTTGCAGAGAAGTGGCCTCTGGATTTTGAGGGGAGCCAGGTCAGGGCAGCTTTCATTCTCCTGCTGCTAGCTGCAACCTTTGCACAGCACCTGCCAGAGCTGGTCAATAATCTGTATGTATTTTTACGTATACATTAGTTCCAGGCCAGTTGTTGACTTTTGTCAGTTTTCTTTAATACTGTACATCTCTGAGGTGAAGAAAAGCAAAACACACAGATGTTCATTATCATCATCATTTTCTTAATGCAGATCACTAGATGGCCGGTTGCAAGTATCTCACCGTAAAGGGCTTCCCCATGTGATCTACTGCCGGCTATGGCGTTGGCCAGATCTTCATAGCCACCATGAGCTGCGTGCCATGGAGATGTGCGAGTATGCTTTTAACATGAAGAAAGATGAAGTGTGTGTCAACCCCTATCACTACCAAAGAGTGGAGACACCAGGTATTGTGGACATTCTGGATATTTCAGCTTCTCCATGAAAGAGCAGGAATCTGTTTAAAGTTTTAGGACAAAATAAAAATAGCATGAGTGGTGTTTTAAAACCAAAAGGTTTCTATTATTAGCTACCCCCTTCCTTGCTCCCTCCCACTTCTTGTGGTGAGATAATGCATCTATCTACATCTTTATTTATGGAGAAGGAAACTTCAGCACACACAAATCAACGAAATCTAAGTTTAAACAGGTTGTATTCCTGCCAAGCTCCAAACATATTATTTTTGTGCAGATATAGGGTCCAAACTTTCATTCTCTTCCTGGGGTGTTCTTTCTTTACTTAAATAACAATAAAGTTCCTGCCGGATTTTGCTGATGAGTGTAGCTGTTTCTAAGGATTGCTACCTGCCCATGCCCTCTATTTGTCCCTAGCTCCCTGTGCCTCTGAGAGATTCAAACACTGTCTTATATCCATAGTTGTAACTAACAGGACCTAGCTGGTCTATCTTTCAGTGTCAATCAGCAGAACAGACCTAGATTTCTATACAGAGACCTAGAACATTAACTCTGCTCTAACTTAAACTGAGACAGAAAAAGAAAATTTTATTTTGTCTTCTCTCTGACTGTCTCTTAGATTGCTAATATCTCAGGGTAGGGATTGTCTTTATTTTTGTGTCATAGCACCAAACATCTTGTCAGCATTTACTAGTAGACAGTAATATTTCACCACTAGCCTTTGCTGGAGCCACTTGCATAGTTCTGAATGCTGATTGGAATTACCTGCATATGTGAGAGTGTTGTTCCAAGAAGTGGGTTTCTCCTCATTTTCCAGTATTTCATGTTGGTTCAGTGTAAGGTGTCATGTTATAAACTTGCTGCTGAAGTCACTGTCTTGCTCTCTCTTCTTTCCATCTGTTCAGTTTTACCTCCAGTGCTGGTACCAAGGCACACAGAGATTCCAGCCGAGTTCCCGCCATTAGACGATTATAGTCATTCCATTCCAGAGAACACTAACTTCCCGGCAGGTATTGAGCCACAAAGCAACTACATTCCAGGTACTGTATTGCCTAAATCTAGCAAACAAAGAGGGTGAATAAAGGACCTATTGCCCAGTAAATGACTGATACATATGTCCTGTAGGTTTAATATTAGGCCCCAAGGCTTATGTGGCACATTGGCTGAGCTCTGTTTTTCTCCATTCCATCATTACCCTCCTCATAAACCTTTAGAACTCCTGGGCTCCCTAACTGGCTGAACCAGATTGTGTTCAGATATGGAGGTAGACAGAACCCATTCTTAATCTCTGATTTAAGCACAGTGGTATATTAACCAATGTTCTTATCAGCCAGAAGTGCACGTGCTGCTGCTTAAATGCTTTGCTGTACATTCTGCTCTACCTCCTCAGTGGGAAGGATTTAAAATACATTGTAAAATCTAGTGTTGAGAGAACTTTCTGAAAACAAATTCAGATTCAGACAAAATTTAGCCATTTCACATTTGGATAAGCCTTTGTGAGTTTGAAAAAGCTGTTTAGGGTATCTTACTGTATATCTGCATAGGGTTGTGTGTCCATTATAGATCAACAGCTCGGCTATTTTATCTTGTAGTTCAGGAAGGTGCAATTAAGAGAAGAGAAAAATGGGAGGAAGGAAAACTGCAAAATCACTGTGAAATTTTATCTGAACTAAAATCCTGACCTTCAACTCCCTTGTCATAAAAAGGCTCCTATAGCCTCTACTCACCTTCTTGTGTTCCCTCACCCTTTGATCAAGGATTTCATTGATTTGCTATGAGTACAGATCAGAGAAATTTGTTTTGATAATGTGTGAACTCTGCAATCAACTGTAATGACAATTTAATCTCCTGATTTCCAGAGACACCTCCTCCAGGTTATCTGAGTGAAGATGGAGAAACCAGTGACCATCAGATGAACCACAGCATGGATGCAGGTGGGTCATATTTGGCCATTTCCTGTAGCTTTCTGGGTCAAATCCTGAGACTCTTACTTAGTTCTTAGGCCACCAGTGACTTCCCTGACTAAGGGCCTTGGCATCTGACTCTATTTTTAAATATGTCATTATATTGCATATTTATTTGTTATAGTATAACATGTAGAGGATTTTGGTTTGGGGGCCATTTTTATATGCAGGCTTCTCTTTTGAGTGCTGATGAGTAGATTGTGCTTGGAGGCTTTCTCCCGTGCAGGACAGATGAAGTTTGGATTCTGCAGGGTGGCCTACGCTGTATAACATGCCCTAAACCCACTGGAAAAAGGTTCACAATGCATTCCATGCCCCAGAGTACCTGCTGTTAGATGCTAGTTAGCAGGAGAGAGGAGCAGTGGCCTCTGTCCTCCCACCTTTCCTTGCAGTCAGAAGTTCTAGTGTCAGCATTTAGTGTGGGTCCTTATTATTAGAACTGTGCATGCATGTCTGCACAAATTGTGTACCTAGTCAGGACGTTCACTGAAAGCAATGGTGTGATCAGACCAAGTGTTTGCCCTTGCAATTGACCAAGTAAGTGTTTTTGAATATCTCAGCGTTCAGAGATTGCTTTCCTTGTGTTTAGCAAGTGCTTCCCCATAAACCATCAATCCCCTTCTTCTCAGCTTCTCTGTGGCCTTTAAACAAGCATTGTTGGGCCGTGTATCAGATTCTTGGAATTAGTGCTAAGATATATGAACGCAAAGTAGTTAAACATATGAGGGCCTACAGCCCTTACTCACGTAAGTAATTCTTATCCAAGAGAACCTGTTGATGTTGGAGTTACCCTTGTGAATAAGAGTTGCTGAATCCATCCCTTACTTTGTAAAAGCTGTGGTTGAAAAGCAGAGGCATCTCTGGTTATAATGGTTACTGCTTTACAAGAGAAGTACACAAATAGGGACTGCATTCAGACAAAGATAGGAGTGCAGGGCCTAATGAATGCAAATACTGCACATAGTCAGCTCCCTTTCTGTGTGTGTCTTGGACTTCAGAGTGCATGTGGGATTCTAAAAGAGGAATAACAGATTTATAGTCTTTCCCCACAATGATACAGATGGAGGAAGGCAAGCGTGGGTTTGTTTGTCCATATCAAACGTGAGCCTACTGACGCAATCCATTTTGGTGCATGCAATTATTGGTACTGTGGTTGACATCCGGAATGTAAATAGGACCTTTTGGGATAAAATACTGGAACAGAGTTGGACGAGAAGATACCATAAATGCCCAATTTATGTTCAAATGCTATATCCGTTCTCTCTGCGGGTCCTCTGCTCCCTCAAATGTCGTGGGTTTTGTTCTTTTTATAAGAACAGGTTTTTTAAAAAGCAAACGGAGTTCAGTGGAAGACCAGGCTCTGCAGTGTGCTCCCATACCTGCCATGCCTTCATATTTTATTGCAGAGTTCCAGTGAAATGCCTCCTTTTTTGTTGGAACAAATTCTGTTCAGATGTTCAAAATGAATGTGCATATTTTCAATACAGAATTAGAATGAAAAAGCCTACAACTCTGGTAATTGTACATGCAAATTTACCTTTGATCACTTGATTCTCCACAGCCTTTATCTGTATGGTAATTTACACCGGGGCAAAGTGAGCATAATGTGCTACCATACTTATCTGATAGTGAGTTACACTCACTTTGCAATAATTTTGCGCTAGTATAAATAAATACATAAGGTGCAGGGCAACAGAAAATCAAAGCTGTAGTTGCCTAGTAGTTACCTTTGTTTGTAGTTGCCATGATTGTACATGCAGTCATAGCAATTTGGATATGTCATGAAGCACACGTGCCTATGTGCACAGTTTTGAAAATTGAGTCTCTGGTGAATGAAGATCTAGAGCAGCATGAAGATGCTTAGCAGTATTACTTTTGTGTCATAGTGATAGTGTCAGTGAGCCTATATAAATAATAATTGGCCATTGAGGAAACTGCAAGTCTTGCTTTCCCTGATTACAGAATGAAGTTCAACTGGGGCATGGAATGCTTAAGAATTCCAAGATTGTTATTTATTTCACATAGATCCATTGAGCATAAGCAACAAGCACAATATTCTCAAACCAAAAAACGTAAGTGCCCTTGGTTTGATCTTTAGAACCAAAAACCCATCTCAGCACTGATGTCTCTGTTTTACTGTTTTTTCTGTGCAGTCACCAGCTTAATCATTGTCATCTTGATTTTCAGGTTCTCCAAATTTATCTCCAAATCCTATGTCCCCAGCACATAATAATCTGGGTAAGTATGCTGTCTTCAGAACTGGGTGTAATTATAATGATAGGCATACTGAATATATCTTAATGATGACATTACTGCCTGGTGTTAATGGCATTATTTAATGATTCTTTGTGCTAATTCCCATTTATGTAGTTGCCATGATGGAACATGAAGTCATAGTAATTTGCATATGCCATGAAGCACATATGCCATGAAGCACACATGCCTACATGCAACAGTGAATCATGGTAGCTCAAAGTTAATACAGAGATCTGAGCTTACAACATTGGATATAAAACAAGATGCAGTGACAGACCAAAAAAGGGCATTGAGGGAGGGTATCAGGGGGGATGAGTGTGAGAGCCATAACAAAAATATGATCTGCTGATCACATAGGCTTGCCAGACATGCATCCTGCTGGTTTTTAGTAAATTTGTATTAAATATCTTCTAAAAAGCAACTATGTAATTTTAGTTTCTTATTGTCTATCTAAGGTGCTCGTCTGACACCATTATGTTATTATCTGAGTGCCTCGCAATCTTTTAATGTATGTATCCTCACAACACCCTTGTGAGGCAGTACTGTATAAATATCCCTACTGTACAGATGGGGAACTGGGGCACGGAGAGGCTAACTGGTTTGCCCAAGTCACACAGGAAGTCTGGTGGAGCAGGGAACTGAGCCCAGATCCCAGACTAGTGCCCTAACCACCCGACCCGCTATATAAATTTTGTTTATTGGGATAACTGAGTAGGGGATGAGATTGGTGATGGGATGTTGTGTGATGGAGTTTTGGAGAGCACAGGGACAAAGTGGGGAAGGCGAGATGGGGAAAGGGTGGAAAGAAGAAACTGTAATAGGCCAAAAAGCAGGTGGTGTGCTGAAGCACTTAAAATATGAGAGGCGGATTACAGAAGTGAGTTCAATACACTTGAAATTATTAGTGTTGATATCATGGTGCTCATGTACCAGATCAATTGTTCTGTTGGTTTGATCCTGCAGGGTGCAGAGCACTCCTAAGTTCCTTCACTGAAGAGCGTAGGGCCAGAGTATAGCTGACCCCCCCATGGACACATAAGCTGAGTCAAGGAGCATTGTGTTGCTGATGCAAGCCTTCTGTCCTACTTCCTGAACTCAGGGGTGAGCTTAAGGCAGGTCCTTTGCACTGGCCAGAACAGCCAAATTCATTCTGGGAACCTAGGCAGCAGTGTAGGCCTCTGCAGCCCCCACGGCTCATCTGTAGGCACCAAGAACATAGCCCAGACCATAGCATTGTACCAACACATCAGTGGTTCTGTTTTCATCTCGTCAACTAGAGGTATTTAAAATAATAAATAAGTGGAAAATGAAAGATGTAGAAATTAGGGTTGTATAATTCTCTGAGATAAACCTTGTAGATTCTGTGAGTGTATTTCTGAACTTGCATTATCTCTTCAGTGTTTATCTGATTGTGCTCTTTACTTTCATAGAATGACAGAGGGGTCAGATCTAACCATATTGCTGGGCTCACCGCATTTGAAATTGCTCTCAGCTGTCACCCTCATAGATAACCCTTACAATCCTGCATGCTGCAGGTTCTGTTCTCTAAATGTTTAAGCCAGTAGACACAGACCACTTCAGATTACTCTTAAAATGCCACACCCACAAAGCTTACATGTGCTTACAGTCCAGGCACAGAGAATCTTGACAGAATTTCAGGCATTGACTGGCTTGCTTTTGAATGTCTCGGGCTAGTCAAATTTTTTTAAAAAGAGTGCTGGATATATATCTGAGTGGTACTAGCATTTTTCTTTGGCTTAACTGTTAAAGCTTAAGAGGGAAGAGGTTTATTTGGGGGAGGAGATTGGGGGTTGTTTTTTTTGACTGCAGCCTTTATGCTCAAGTATGCTGCTTGTCAGTCAATTGGAATTTCCAATGTTCCTTATTAACATTTTAAACAACAACAAACAAAAAACCCAATCCAGATTTCTCTTTGTTGCTGCAGATAGCAACCACCTCACCCAAATGAATAAGGAGTCTCTCTAGGAATCAGACTTCAGTGCATGTTTTTTCCAACAAAGGCAATGGTTATTAAAACATGCTGCTTGGCTGGTCGATCTGGAGGATGTCTAATGTGGTGTCTGGTAGCAAAGACTAAATAAGGGCAGCCAAAGCATGTTAACCACAAGTAATCCCTTTGTAGTCTCTGAAGCTGGAATCAGAAAGTGTAATAACTTGAAATCAAATGAAAGGGACACAGCCAGGATTTACAGGATGAACATTTGTTGTTCTTTGACAAGTACTTAGCTCGTGGAGGTTTCAAAAAAAAATTTTTTTTTTTAAATTTATTGTGGGGTGTTGAGTTGTGGGTAATTTTTAAAATAAGTGAAATGACACTGATGATCAAACCTGTCCTGTGTCAGTAGTGATGGAAGGTTTACTGCCATCTAAACGCTGTTGGGTAATCTGCCCAAAATGAAGAGTTGGTGGTGGTAACAGGATAGATGACAATACAGCAGAAAAACATGCCCAACCCACTTCATCCCTCAACTGACAGTGTCAGCAGACAAGCCAAGGACTGAATTGGCCATGGGAACTGAACTCCCTTCTCCCAACACTGCAGTTGGTCTCCCAGATTAGAGGGAATATTTTGGAATGTGAGTGCACATAGCAAGGAGGCCACTTGAAAGAACTTTTGGTTCAAAGGTTTAGTCGTCAAGCACACATTTTTAGTGAAAGTTACAAATACCAAGTGATCTCCTATTTCTTTTGTTTAAACTATCCCCCCCCCCCCCCACACACACAACAAAAAAACACATCTATGGCTACTGGTGCTGTGGATATTCAGATTGAGGTCAGGGAGTTTATACAGCAAAGGGGCAGAATTGGACATGCATATTGTTATCTAGGAGTTTGATATGCTGGAAATCCATTGTCCTCTTCCTCAGTGCTGGCTCTACAAGAAGCTTTATGCAGGCACTACAAGTGAAATAACCGCATACCATATGGTCAGATGAGTTAGTAATATGGGCCTCAGCTGGTTTCTGTGTTGCAATGCTGCTACTCAAAGAAGGGGGGAAAAAAACCCAAAAAACCCAGCAGCGGTGGTATTCCCAAGCCCTTCTGAACGTTCAGTGGTTATCGAATGTGGTGATGAGAAGAGTGCACTCAACAGTCTCTCTTGCTTTCTCTCTGTGTCTTGCTTTAAGGATTAAGTTAGAGATGTGGCAGACATTACTGGTACACGTGGATTAAAATACAGAACTTCTGGCAGAGACTGTCTCCTCTGAGAATCCAGTGATGGTATTGTCTTAGAAAAGAATAATAACTAATCTAAATGTTAGGATCTGAAATAAGAGGCCTTTAATATTTTCTGCTCACCTGCCCTAGCCCAGTACAGACCTTCCTATGGGTAGATTCTAAATGAAGAGAGTCAGTATTTCAAAAATTAAATAAATTTTTGTCTTACCTGTCATCTCATATCCAGTTTTTTTGGAAACTGAAAAACCAAAACAGTAAATTTACAGTTTTTGGATTTTCAGGGTCCCTGTTCCCCCCCATTCTGTTAAAAATTGTGAAGAAAATGTGATGAAAAGCCCCTTTTCTCACTTAATATTTTATTTTACTGTTTTCCAACTCAAAAACAGGATGAAAAAATTGAGTTTTGTTTTTTTTTTAACCTTTTCACACCTTTGAGAAACTTTTGTTTTGACTGGTTTCAATATTTACTGTGGAAAAGTGAAATTTTTGTCCCAGAAGTTTCAAATGGCCATTTCCCCCCACAAAGTTTTGAGTGGGAAGAATGTTGGGTTTCCAACAAGCTCTGTGTATTATAAACATAACAAATGCTAGCTGCGCTGATCATACATTACAAGTGCCCTTTCTTGCTTGATGCAAGAATTTTCAGAAAGGAGCCACCAATCCCATTCCATCTTTTTGCATAAATTCTTTCACCAAATTTCCCTGAATAAGATCTGAGATAAATTCAGTGACCTATCTCACTGCAGGGTGAGAGCTGGGAATAGCATGAAATGATTTGTTGTATCAATTCACTTTACATCAGTATAAGTAAAAATATAAAGAGCCTGCAGTAGTTCTCCTCTGCAGCAACGCCAACAGATATACTGCTAGAGGCCTAGCTCAGAGATTATGGGAGAATAAGTTGGATGGATCTCTTCCCAGTACTCAGGGGACATTTATTGACCTCACGGTTCAGTGTGATAGGGATCCTTTCTTGAGAGGGACTTAGGACAGGAAAAAACAAGCATCTTGTGTATCGGAGTTGAAATGGATTGGTAGTGCTGTGTGTGGAAGATTGAAGGAGGGTTTACCTGGTTACTATGTATCCTTTATTTAGCTGTTTGCACAGTCCCTATGGGCACTATGTGGCTCTAGCATTACTAAAACTCCTTACTTGCGTGAGCACCAAATCCATAAAAATCAAAATGATGCATACAGACCACTTCTAAAACAAGAGGTAACGCACCGTTTCCACAGTGGCTTAAAACTTAGCCTAAGCCTTATACCACAATCATAGGGAAGGCCTCATCATTAAACAGTCAGCTGCATTTCTTAGAGACTAGTGCATTTCCAACAAGATTCATGAGTGGTGAGTTTGTTGGTTTCTGACTTTCCTCAAATTGCAAATTAAGCTGGAAGTGAAATTTCCATACATCCTTTAGTGGGGACCCGCAGTCCCCTTGAGTCACAACCCAGGCGGAGGTGGTTGCTGAAGGAAAGTACCACAAAAGTATGTAAAGTACCACAGGTTGAGGATGCTTCTACAACACAGGGGCAGCATCACTCTGCAGATACCACTTGCAGGGCTAAAAACTTGTTTTGCTTTTATAGAACTTAAGCCTCTCATTTAGAAATGTCTGTTCTTGGATAAGAGCAAGCCTTGATTTTTTTTTTTTTTTTTTTTAAATTAAATCATGCTCATTTGCTTTATCTTGATTAGCATTGCTATTTGCTATACCAGGCCTGCACAACTTGGAAAGCATCGAGGGCCATATTTCTGGAAAAAAAAAAACAAAACAGCTGTGGGCCGAAAAGTCCCGCCCCGATCCGCTTCCCCCAACCCCACTGTTTGGCTTGCCCCACCCCTACTCACCCCCCGTGGGCCACACAGTGAGCCCATGCAGGCCTGTGCTATACATTTGTCAGAATGGTTGCAACACTTACAGATAGGGGCCGCAGTCCAAAACTGCTAGTCAGTGAAAATTGTAGACACATGCTTGACTGGGGTGGGCAAACTTTTTAGCTTGAGGGCCGCATCAGGGTTGCAAAATTGTTTGGAGGGCTGGGTAGAGAAGGCAGTGCCTCCCCAAACAGCCTGGCCCCGCCCCCATCTGACCCCCCTCCCACTTCCTGCCCCCTGACTGCCTCCCCTCAAAATTTCTGACCAATCCAATCCCCTCTGTTCCTTGTTCCCTGACTGCTATCTCCAGAGACCCCCCACCCACCCTAACTGCCTCCCCAGGACCCCAACCCCTATCCACACCCCTTACCCCTTGACAGATCCCCGGGACTCCCATGCCCATCCAACCCCCCCCTTCCCCACCCCCTGACCGCCCCTCCACAACCTCCACCCCATCCAACCGCTCCCTGTCCCCTGACTGCCTCTTGGGACTCCCTGCTCCTTATCCAACCCCCAGGTCCCCCTTACCATGCTGCTCAGAGCACCAAGTTGGGCAACTGTGTGGAGCCAGACACATTGCCCTGCAGGAGTGCACAGCCCCACCCCTCCAGAGCACTGCCCGCATGGTGGCGCATCTCTGGGGGAGGGGGAAAGGTGGGGGAGGGCCAGGCTGGATGGTCCTGTGGGCCAGATGTGGCCCACGGGCAGTAGTTTGCCCACCCCTGAGCTTGACATATGGCAAACCCAGAGTAGCAGTTAAATGAGTAACATAGCAGAAAGAGGCAGAGATGGAAAGAGAACAGCATGTATTGTACTTGATGATGATTTGTGGGTTTGTACAATGGCATGTGAATGTGTGAAGGGAAATGTTCAAAGATGTTTTGCTTTAAGTTTGAAGAAGCCTAAGTTATGCTCATAAGAATGTTATAGGATAAAGATTTCTTTAGCTGAGGCCAGGGCCCCTGTAAGTAAATAAATACTCCATTTTATGGAATTACTTTCTGTTAATTTATGCTCTGAGGGTTACACTCTGATTCCTTTGGGCCTCACTTTCCCTTATGCAGGCAGGCATACACCAGGTAGGGGAGCAGAAATGTCAGCCTTAGGTTGGGAAGTAGTTTCCTTTTAATTTGTTCACTGAAGGGAACAGAGGTTTCCCCGCAATAGAAAAAGATAGGAATGGGCTCCCATCCTTCCAAAATTCCTGGATTTGGCTGGATGTGCTGGGGTTTTCACAGAGAGGTCCCTGGCCTTCACATTGCTGCTTGGATTCCTGGCATGCTATGGTAAGTGGACAGCACATCTCCTAAAGAACCAGCAGCAGGTTGTTTTGTGCCCTGAGAACACTTTCCCCTCAAAAATTGTGGAGATAGGCTGTAGTAACTTATCTGCAGTAACTGATGCTGGCTTCCCTCACACATTTGAGGCTTTGGGAAGAACTATCAGAGACCTGCCCCCCAGAGACTGACCCCAAGGATGGGCTTCTGTGGAAATGGGGGAAGAGGATGAGAATGATCAGAGTAATAATACCTAGCTCTTATCTAGTGCTTCTCATCCATACATCTAAAAACACTTTGCAAAAGAGGCCAGTATCATTATCCCCATTTTACAGATGAGGAAACTGAGCACAGAGTGGGGAAGTGATTTGTCCCAAGTCACCTAGCAGGCCAGTGGAACAGCTGCAACTAGAACCCAAGTCTCCTGAGTCCTGGTCTGGTACTCTATTCTATTAATATGAGACTCACCACTGAGTGATGGGGATACACATAAAATGTTCAGGAAAGTGAGGATGCTATTTACACAATATTTGAAACAGTGAAAGAATGTTGCATATGTACTGACACTCGTTCTGGTTTAGAGGAGTATCAAATTGAGTTCAGTCATGCCTCTCCACTGTAGTCAGTAGGAATTTTGCCATTGATTTCAGTGGAGGCAGGAGCAGTTCCACATGATGATGCTGGTGGGTTGTTTTTTTTTTTTAAGGTATGTGGCTATCTTCACATCTGTATCCCACTTACTGGGATATGTTAACACTTGTATTGTCTTTCTGGTTCAGATAAATGCAAAGATCATTTGGATTGTTCTAGTGTAAAGGCTGCATTTTTGGATATATCTGTCTTTGGACTTGAACAGGATACCGCTGGATATCAGCTCTATTTTCTCTAATTGGCTAAACTTTCCATGACATGTCTGTTCTTAAAAGCTAAGGAGCTGGCAACAGATTTTTAAATAAGAAATGACACTGAACCTATCTTCTTGGGCTGCTCTTCTTTGCAAGGAGGGGAGGTGGGGCCATCTTTGATTGTCAGAGCTGGTCTCTATAACCCTGTGCTTGGAGCACTGAAGACATACCATAGCAGGGAACCTAGTAGTGGAGCGGGAGAGAGAATACTTTCTGTTGTTCACTATTAAATCTTCTCCCCGACTAAGGAGCAGCATTTGGATGTTTTGTAGATATCTTCACTTGCTTAGAATGGGGACGAGGAGATTAAATTTCTATCAACTGTTACTGGAAGTGACTTTAAGAGGAGCAGAAGAATTTCAATTTCTTTACTCTTACAATCACACTCTTCTTTCGTATTTAGTACAGTACTGTCCTCTTCAAAATGACTCAGTGCAATAAGATGGTGCAACTAGTTTCAGTTGGGACCACAGGCAGAATCAGACCACTACCACAAAACTAAGACCAAAGCCTTGTTATCTGTCAAGGAAAGTAGATTTCCCTTTTACAACATTCCAGGTAGAAGAATGATGAGAAATAAGTATTTCCAGTAACATTGACACAGATCCCACATACATTTGGTGTAAATCAGGAGTGTCTTCACTGAAGATAGTGGAGCTAGATAGGGTTAAAACTAGGGTCAGTGAGCTCAGAAGCTGGACTGATGGGCCAAAATTTTGCTCAATTACATCCATGTTACTGAGCGCAGTATTTAGCCCATTGATTTTAGGTAAGGTTTTTTGCTTTTTTTTTTTTTTTTTTAATAGCACAGTAGCTACCTGAAATTAATGTTGTATTTCATAGTTTATGTGAGTTCAGTTTTATAGGTGATAAAGATGAAGTCAGTTAAGTGGCAGTGGTGGCTATTATTCTTCATGCCAACTGCTTTTGGGTTGATGTAACTTTCTTGTTGCAATCCATTCAAATCTGTCAAGTAATTAAAGCTTAGTTGTTAAATAAACGCAGGCAGTGGAGCTGAATAATATTCTTAAATGTTTCATTTTCTTCAAAGGGCCTCTCTGATTTCTTTCCTGGTTTGCTTTGTGCAGATCTGCAGCCTGTTACTTACTGCGAGCCAGCTTTCTGGTGCTCTATATCCTACTATGAACTCAACCAGCGAGTAGGGGAGACATTCCATGCTTCACAGCCTTCTATGACCGTGGATGGCTTCACCGATCCTTCTAACTCAGAACGCTTCTGTCTTGGTTTATTGTCTAATGTGAACAGAAATGCAGCAGTGGAGCTCACAAGACGACACATTGGTAATACCCATTTTCTTGTTGTTGTTCCCATCTGTTGAGTGGGAGTGGAAGGTTTAGAGGGTTGGATACAGAGTGCTGAAGATTAAATCAGCCATCTGCGTAACTTGATCAGTTTTAGTTAAGTATCTTCATTATTTTAACATATTAACATTCCATAATATAAAAGTAAAATTAATGTTACAACAGTAAAATAAAAAGATATTTTAGAGTAGATTTATTATACATAATGGAAGTTGAATTGTATCTATTGGTAAGAAATTTATTTCTAAATTTTGTGAGAGATCTCTTGTGTTTTTACTCATTCCTTCCTGTTCCCTCATGAATAGAAAGCGGTGGTTTGATCCAAATTCCATTGTAATTAATGGAAAGACTCCCATTGATTCAGTGGGCCCTATCTAGGTTTTTATAAGATCATCCATCACCTACACACATTTTAAACCAGTAGAACTCCATTTCCTTCAGTGAAGCTCTTCCTGATTTACACCCATGGAAAGCAAGAGGAGATTCAGGTCCTGACAGTGCAGAACATTAAATAGCAAGTTAGGGCCCAATTCAGTCCTTGATTAAACTGGTGTAAAAATGAGTGGTACTTTCCCCATTTACACTGATGAGGGCAGTATTAGGCCCTTCCTATGCGACTTAATGGTACAAATTCGTTTCTCTGCCTCAGATTTTGTTCTTCTTTGTACCCTTCTCTGGAGCAGAACCAGTGGCTTCTTCACTTAGCAGGTGTTCAATTTTTTCCTTACTAAAATGGTTCCTGATGTGAGAAATCCCAAGAATCTGAAGTTAATCCTTAAATTCAGCAGGTTCCATATTCTTCAAGCAAGACTGAATGCAAAGTTTCCACACTAGCAGTGTGAGAACACAGCAGAGGTTTATCAGTTACATAGACTGATACCTGAAACTTAGGATTTTTCAACTCAGATTGTATTTATTATATTCATTTATGTATTTCCCATGGGAATTCAAGCACTTCATATAAGGATATAGTGAATGTTATCTCAGGCTAAACATAACGGTTGAGAAGCCTTATATAATTTTATTCTAAATCAGTTAAAAATAGTTCCATACATCTGTAGTGACTCTAGGAGGAGGTTGAAAACCATATGTTTAACTGATGGAAAGTTCATATGGAGAATATCAGAGTGTGGCTAAGGGGAGGCATTTCTCAAAGTGACGGATTTGTGCAGTGCATGCTGCAAAAGACAATGTGGCTGGACAATGCACTTCTGGCTTCATAAATTGCTCTTCCCCTTCACTCATCTTTCTCAGCTTTTTGTTCCCAACATCCATTGAAAACAAAATTACTATGTTCATTTTCCGTCATTACTGACCTTGCTTGATTCCTCCCTTTTTGATTCAGAAGTAAACCAGATTTCTAAAAACCCTTCTTTCAAGAGTTTGAGGTTTTAAAGATGATAACTGTTTCTGCATGCTTCATTGCAGACTACTGACTAAACTGAAACCGTGCCATGTGTTTTCTAGGAAGAGGAGTAAGGCTGTACTACATTGGAGGAGAGGTGTTTGCCGAGTGCCTTAGCGACAGTGCCATTTTTGTCCAGTCTCCTAACTGTAACCAACGCTACGGCTGGCACCCTGCAACTGTTTGCAAGATTCCACCAGGTAACTAAGCCTGGTCTTTCTCACTTATGCTGTATGCACTATCCTATTAACATTTACATGTGAAGAATGGGAGCTCTGCATACAGAAGTTGAGCTATTCAACAAAATGAACTGGATTTTATGAATGCTATTTGTTTACAGTAATCAGAAACCTAAAACCTATTTTGTGCCATCTCCACAACTTCAGCAGTGTTCCTTGATAGTATGAAGGGTAAAGTTACCATTTTGGGAGTTTGTACCGTGTATCTAGCTATCACCAGTGTCCTGGTTCATAAAAGTAAATATGTAAGGGATCTTAAATAGATTCTGATTTGTGTAAGCAGGAACACAATCAGGCTCCTAGTCTGGATGTGCTTTGCCAACTTTGGTACTACAGAAATAAATAATACAATAGTAGTAGTAAATATTTTTGAACCTTTTGCTGAATGAACATATGAAGAAAATCCTTTTAATTTAGATGCATCTGTGGTGTTCTCTGTTATTTTCCTGCTTCTATTTTATGTTAACACTGTTTAGGGTATTGATCTTATTCTAGGGAAACCACACATGAGGCAATTTCATGGTCATGGTTGTAGTACTTGTATCTATCTAAAACCTACTGAAAAGTCACAGAGGGATTTTAATAGGTCTTACTTAAAAAAAAAAATTATTTTCTAACTCCGAATAGTCCCTTCTTCCCTGGTTCACAAGTGTTGCTGTATCCCAGCCTCAGAGAGTGGCAGCATAGGGGGAACCCATGCCCACTGCATGCTATGGGTTTCTAGCCCATGAACCCTAAACAATTGGGCAATCTGCCTGTAATACGAACTGCCCTGTCTTTCCTTTTCAGGACCTCTTCGTAGGTGCTTTGCCTGGCCTTTTCCTGGCTCTTCTCTCGCTCTTTAATGGAGCATCTCCCCGCCCCCAGATCTGCTCTCCCTCTTACTGAACACAAGCTTCATATATCTCCTAGCAAGATTTGTTCTAGGATGGCCTGTTCCGTGATTTTCTCAGTGGAACTCTTACACACTCAACCAATGGGTAGCCAGGTCCTGTAGTCGCCAGGCCCCCACATGTGGACAGCAAAAATGTTTTGATCCTCAAACAGATGACAGTATTGGTTATGGTCAGGCTCACAAAGCATGCTCAGGCATGATTTTTGTAATCACTTATAATTCATCTTGATCCAAGCATTTGTTTTTCAAACTTGGACATACTCCCAAATGAACACTAGTCGTGTGCCCAGTTTCTAAGAGCAGCAGGTTTTAAATTTTCTGAGCAAACAAAAAAGTGTGGGAGTAATTTTTTACACTGGGAAACTTGTTATTTTTCAACTGCCCAGAACTCAAAACGCGCTGGATGGATTCTTCTTTAGCTTTCAGCTGGGACCAAACATGGAAAATTTCAATTTGAAAGGGGACATCTTTGGAATGTTATGAACAAGTGAAAAGAGGGTTATAACTGAAACAGGTCTGCATTTTTAACTACAGTACTTGCTACCAAACTGTATGGTATAGTCCTGACATCTGACTTTTGGCAGCAAGAGCTATTTTGGCAACTGGTTCTCTACAGAATGGGGTGATGATGACTTCTGCTAATGGATACCATCTAAATTCATCTTTTATGGTTTGTCTTTGGCTTGTACATTTCTGCTAATTCCTTAATTACAGTGTCAGCAAATATTAAGGTTGAGGTTATAATCAAGATTTGTAATACTGAGGTTGTAATCAAGGTTTGCTTTGTAATGCAGGGAAGATGAATGTGCTTTGTGTAGTTCACCTTCTGTATCCTTTAGGGTAGAAGGAAGTGCCATGTGGTGATGCAGTTGTTTTAGTCAGCATGCTGAGGGAGGCAGTAGGGTTCAGCATTGTGGCCCATAACTTGGTATTTCCTTACTTTTTCAGGGGTTGAATTGTGGGGGTGTCGTATTTGTAGCCAAACTTAATTTTTTTTAGAAGCTTATTTCTTATTTATGCAATCTGTCCATAATGTAATATGGTTTGGGGATGGGGAGAGCAGAGTTAAGTGGTTTCTTTCCTTAGGCAGAAAGAAATGAGATTTCTTAATTTAGTTGCACTAATGCCATGTTGTCCTGTTTCTTCCCTGACAGGGTGCAACTTGAAGATTTTTAACAACCAGGAATTTGCAGCCCTCTTGGCTCAGTCTGTGAATCAGGGTTTCGAGGCTGTGTATCAGCTGACCAGAATGTGCACAATCCGAATGAGCTTTGTCAAGGGCTGGGGAGCTGAATACAGGTCAGATCTTTTGTCTTCAACTTTCAGTAGACAGCACATTTATGCTTATTATCATGAATCATGCATGCTGCAGTCCTTGATTTTGGGAGTCAGAGTGCTCAACAAGGTCTTTATGTGCTGCTTTTAGAGTAGAGGACTGAGCCAGCAGTAGTTTTATTAATGCGTTTCTTAGGGATGTTTTTCAAATGTTTTAATTTTTTTCCCATAACTGGAGAAATGAGAGGAAAAAGCAGATCAATCCTATACAGTATAAGTTGCACCATTCCTCACTGGGAGGATGTGTATCTGGTTACAGTGTTGTATAGTACAGGATCTCTAACTGGAGCTTAACTGTAGGTGAATCCAGATAGACATTGTGAGAAAAATTATAAGTTATTTATTTCTTGAAGTTGGATTTAAATTTGATGGCTGGAGTTTCTAATGAGCAGAATCATTGTGAGCATTTATTAGTGGATTAGGTTTAGCCTTAACATTTCTTTTATCTGGGACTTGTGGGATTAAATTGAAAGCAGATGGTCTTGGAAATTTCCATTTTAAGATGTTGGTGAGGGTCGTTGAAAAATTATGATAAAATCTAATTCTTCTTGCCCCATTCTCATTGCCTGTCACATGGCAGTTGTTGCTTAAATGTTCTTGTAATTATTGATCTGGCTTGTTGTCCTTTCCATAACTAAAGGAGTATTGAGAGGACAAATTAGTAACGACCACTGGAGTTAAGACCTACAGTGTGGTGTTTCCCAATACTACAGTACCCGTACAGAGAGCACAGGTTAAAAACAAATGCCAGAGCTTATACTGCCATCCTGAGTAGTATCGCATTTACCAAACAAACAAAGCTTATCAATGCTCCGTAAGTCACAAAGGGAGGAAAGGCAATATTTGTTAATGCCAAATGAGGGAAATTAAATTGGTCAGAAAATAAAGGTTGATTTGTGATGAAACAACGTGCAAAGGATTAAAACAAGATCTGCTCTTAAAAATAATTATTTGATGGTGTCTCTTTAAATCTACAGCCTTATTTAAAGATTCCGTGGTGATATTTACCATCTCTGGATCTGCTTGCAGACATGCCTGGCTGGTTCTTCTTTACAGTCTCCTGCAGTAGAAGGGTGGGTGGGGGTAGGGAGGTGGGGTGATGATGCTACAATATCAGCTAGAGCTCAGGCCTCTCGCGTTACTTTCCCACTTCCTTCATCTCTCCAGATGTTTGGAGTCCATTTTGTTTTTAAATCTTCTGCACCCAGGCCAGACCATTTCAGCTGTGGCTCCCGGCCATGGTCACTAATGTAATCCAGATGAGCATGACTTACTGGAAGTCGGCTATCTCATTGGAGTATTGTAGTCAGTGAAACTCTTTTACTCACATTTACTGTAGCAAAGCCCAACTTTTGCTTCCGTGCCATGAGAAATTACATCTAATTGTCTTTGTCATAGCACAGTTATTTGTTGAACTGATTTATATGAAAAGCTTATTGAAAGCTGCATCCAGAGCATTGTTTTAGTAATCTGTGCGTTAGCTGCTTAACTAGTTGAGCAATCTGTTGGCAGGATGTTTAAGTGCTTTTGTGTTCCAGCAATCAGGGGGGCAATTGCATAAGAAGTGAATGACACACGGGCTCTTCTCTGACAGCAGAGCCTAACACAGGCAAGCCAAAAAGCAACAGAAGGCCTCCCTCGACTAACTTACTGAAATCGATCTTCAAGCTGATGTGCTCATAGTGAAGTCTGATTGTCTTAATAGAGTGTCAAAATAAAGCATGATGTTACAGACTTGGGGACGGAGGAAACAGCATGCTAAAGAATAGATCTGTAGGTAATGGTGCTGAGCCATTTGTTATGTCCTTTGTCAGCCAGTGTTTGAGCAGCAGACAAATGTTCCATGTTAATTTCAGCGGGAGTGTTTTAATTTCATGCTGGACATGAAGGGGATGTATGCTCCACTGAAATGTGAGACAGAGAGTTGCTCCACTCTCCTTGCAATCCTTGTGTCCACGTAGGTCAGGAGACATCCGTTAGGACAAAAGACTCACCCTGGGGCCACTGCACAGGGTAAACCCTGCCAATACACCCATTCTGGTGGCAACACACAATCTGCTGCCAAGTCTGGTTCAGCTATGCCTGGAAATGGGTGTGGTGCCTTCCAGTCAGTGTTTCCATTTTAAGACCAGAGGGTAATGGACGTACATTCATAGATAGAATAGGTTGCAGCTCTCGCTAATGTAGACAGCTAGGAAAGGGTCTTCTCATTGTTATTCTGCAGCTCAAATAATGGTTGCATAATGCATCTAGCAGCCCCTCAGAGGTTACCCCACACCAGCTAGGGTCTTGATTCAGCAGCAGCTTTTCTCAAGACTACTGAGGCTTTGACCTCCTCTTAAATGATTAACACTTAAAACTCTGAGGATGAGTTCTAAGCTGAGATGTAGGGTACACTTCTCTCCAGCCTCTCCCTCTTCTTCCTCCTTTTCTGTAACAGCTGCACCTGCCTCCTGGCCCCAGAACAAGCCCCATAAGCCTTCCCTTGGGAAAAAGCTGAAATCCAGCTTGCTACCCTCAAGCAGGAAGAGAGATTCCCCCACCCTGTCCCTTGGCCTTCCTCTCCCTGCTCCATAGCCCTTGTGCCTTGTGGAGGCATATCACCTGCTCCAAATGGCCTTTGGCCTGATGGGGGAAGACTTAGTAGGAGGGCAGGTTGAGGGAAGAAGGGGAAATGGGAAGATAGAATAGGGACGAGCAAACTTTTTGGCCTGAGGGCCACACTGGGTTTCTGAAATTGTATGGAGGGCCAGTTTGGAGAAGCACAGCCTCCCCTAACAGCCAGGTGCGGCACGGTCCCCTCCCCCTATCTCACCCCTCCCTCCCGCATTTCATCCCCTGATGGCCCCTTTGGGACTCCTGCCCCATCCAAGCTCCCCTCTCCTTCCTAATGCGCCCCCCCCTGGGACTCCTGCCCCATCCATTCCCCCTGCTCTCTGTCCTGTGAATGCCCCCATACTTCCTGCCCCTAACTGCCCCCCCCCCGGCCGCTGCCCTATCCAAACCCCCCTCTCCTTCCTGCCTGCCCTCCCTGGGACCCCTGCCCCGTCCAGCCACCCCTTCTCTGTCCCCTGACCTCCCCTGGAACCCTCCCCTCTGACTGCCCTCTGCCGCTCCATCCAACCTCCCCCTTCTTCCTAATTGCCCCCCTGAGACCTCTGCCCCCCTTCAACCTCCCTGCTCCCCACCCTCTGACCGTCCTGACCCCTATCCACACCCCCGCCCCCTGACCACTCCCCAAACTCCTCTGCTTTCTATCCAACCACTCCTGCGCCCTGCCCCCTCCCCGTGCTACCTGGAGCACGGGTGGCTGATAGTGCTACAGCTGCACCACCCAGAGCACCAGGACAGGCAGCCGTGCCAGCTGTGCACAGCGCAGAGCACCTGGTCAGGCCACAGCTCTGCAGCTGCGTTGTCCCAGGAGCTCACAGCCCTGCCGCCCAGAGCATTGTGTTAGCGGCAGTGAGCTTAGGCTGAGGTGGAGGGGAAAGCAGTAGGGGAGTGGGGCTAGCCTCCCGGGCCAGGAGCTCAGGGGCCGGGCAGCAGGGTCCCGCAGGCCGGATGTGATCTGCGGGCTGTAGTTTGCCCACCTCTGAGATAAAAGTTCCACTAGGCAATAGCTGTGGCTAAACCTCCTCCATCCACTCACTACAGCCTTCACCTCTCAGTTCTTGAATTGTTTAGGAGATATGGGTTAGTGGCAGCCTGTGGGCTAATGATGTGTTTCTGAAATACCTATTGGTCTAGTTGTGTGTGTAAGTATTAAAATTTATTTTTACAGTGCTTGGCAGTTCTGCTTAGGTGCTCCTTTTATTCAGTTGGTCAAATCCAAACTTTTCTCCCCCCCTAACAGCTCTGGAAACAGCATAACCACACCAATTATTGCACCCACAGGGACTCCGAGCCTGTGGAGGGGGGGAAGGGTGGGAAATGCAGAGAGCCAATGCATGGGTCTGAACCCCCTCTGCACACCGCCAAGTTGTTCTCTGCAGAGGTCCTGGTGTGCGGACCATGCCATACCTTCAGAGCGGGTGTAGATGTCAACTGGATGATGGGGTGAGAGCCCCATAAACCTTTCCAAAATTCTGCCATATCTGAACTTTAACCAGCTGCTAAAACCCAATTCTTTGGTTAAGTGAGTATCCTGATTTTTATCTTTATTTTTGAATTACACACATAGTGAAGTGTTGGATCCAATCTAATTATGAGAGACAAGATCTGTGAAAGGCATTTAGACAATAGCCTTCCTTTCTATCTAGAGGATCAAATGTTGCTTCCTTTCAGAAACCCTTTAAGTAGTAAGTAGATGCTATAGCAATTATCCCCTGCCATGATCATAAAACATATGGAAGGGGGAAAGGGTTTGGGGTGTGTTTTTATTTTTTCCTAAAAAGAATTTGGCAGCATATGCACAAAACATCTTATAGAGAAGAAAGACATTCCTTTGGGTAACATGCAGGACTGTTGTCTAAGCAGGAAAGAATGTTTTAGTAGCTGTAAAATCTCTTCATATTTTTAAAGTTCTATAAGTCACATTTCTGTTCTGTTCTTTTTTGTATTCTTCTAGGCGGCAGACTGTGACCAGTACCCCCTGCTGGATTGAACTGCATCTTAATGGCCCTTTGCAATGGCTAGACAAGGTCCTTACACAAATGGGTTCCCCAAGCATTCGTTGTTCCAGTGTATCTTAAGGAAACATCTCCTTGGGGGGCAAAACAAGGACTCTGGAAAATGGAATCAGTTTAACCCTTAGCAAAAAGCATAATAAATAAATTCTCCATTGTATTCACATGATGAGAAAAAACATCAATTGCAAAAACGAGAAGTTGTTTTTAAATGAAGTGCTCATTTAAAGCCACTTCCCTGAAACTATGTTAGCATGAATGGGCCATTGGAGTAAGAATTTGAAGCTGATGTTTTTCATGCTAAGAACATGGACTTCCGTTTTAGTGGAGTGAAGCAAACATTCTGCATTTAAATCCTTGTTGTGCCTATGTTGCCTCTTGCTATGTACAGCTTCAAGCATGGGGAAGCTGCTTTCACCAGGTGCTCACTGGGTTGGAGGAGGTTTTCCATTTGTGTTACAGAACTTCAGCCCCATGCAACGTAGCATCTCTGTAAAGCAGATACCATTGAACATTGCTGCCAAGCCCTGCTTCTGCATTACTCTCCGACAGCCTGACAGGCATCTATCTGCCCTTTCTAAATGGGCCCATCAGAGCAGAAGGGCAGAGGTGTTAAATAAAAACAACACACTCACTAAAGAGATCCCTCCAACAAACCACTGAGGAGTCCCCGAGGGGAAGTGTTTCTCCCTTGTCAGACAGTGGGCAATGAGACAGGCCTGGATTTGTGCATGAGATGTACAGTTAATATCCCATTAATCTCAGAGACTGGATTTACGTGAAGCAAAAGACCAGAGTTAAGGTTTGTTTTAATGTCTCTGCAGTGATATTGATTGGCGAGGGCAGCTCTCAGAAAAGTGTTTGCAACTCGTTGCAATGAGCTTTTGCCACATCTGGATGAGTTAAGCCTTCCTTGCTAGGTAGTCCATTTGCATTAATTACATGGATTTTTGTATTGTATCCTCTCAATATGTTGAATGGTGTCTTACCCTTTTTAAATTTTATGGGCTTAGTGAACTTCGTGGTGGGCCCTAGGGAGGAGAGCTACCCAGTCCTTGCTGCCACATTCAGAAAGAGCACATGGGAGTAACCTGATTTAGAGCATACAGTGCTGTCACATGCCACTCTACAAATGTAGCTATAATATCTCAGATACAGAAATACTCTCAGCTGTTAAAAACTACTGTCCAGGTGTTTTTTTGCTTATTAGAGAACGTATAAGGGGAGAGCGTGTTTTTTACATGTATTATAAAATACTTTTTTTAATATCCTCACTTGACCGTTGTAATGGTAGTTGTTCCCAGTAGTGACTGTTATGGCAAGCAGAAAATAACTTCCACAACTGGAAAAAACAAACAAGCCCACACAGCTTGCTACAAACTAAAATTTGCCATACACATTTCATAACTTATTCTTTGCCACTCAATCATCTGTTTTGCTTTGTTCCTGTTAAATATCATATGTTTGTGCCAAAACGTCAGGAAAAAACGTCTACCACGTTCAGAATTTCCTATGGAAATCCAATGTAAAAAGTTAATTACAAACTACGTCTGACTCTGGGAAGCATAGAATGCTCTTTGCAGTGCATGGAGATAAACCTCAATCCTGCAAGCACTTATGCACACGATTAACTTTTAGACATTCGAGTAGTTCCTTTGAACTCCATGTGACTACTCCTTTGTGTGTGCGCATTTGCAGAATCACGGCCTAAGTCTCCTAATGGGTAGGGAACTCTTGACGCCATTTCACAGTGTGTCTGCATGTGTCTGGTCTGTCCGTGTACTAAGGCTTTTATTGAATACTTATTCTCTTGGTACCCCTTTATGTATTGGCTAAAACAATTAGTTTGCAAAATTACGTTTTTGTTTTTGGAGGCATCACCAAAGGGAGCTATTTTTTTTTAGTATGTATACTGGACAAAGTCTCCTGGATTTACCCTGCTACACAATCTTTCTGTCCTTACATGCAGGAGAGTGACTGTGCTGTCAGTTTCACACTCAAAATGACCTTCAGGAGATTCCTTGCTAGTATTGTTTTCTCCTAGCAAATACAGGGATGTCTTGGAGAAGACTTTCCATCAAATGTGAGACTGGAGCTCTTGTGGAGCATCCAGTGAATCAGAGTACTGGAGGTTTCTGTCATTCACTAATTTCTGCAGTGCATTTGAATTTGTTTAACTATGAATGCCTGTGATTCATGCACTGGGGGGTGGGTGGGTCTGAGTAATATGGTATTTGCAAACCATTTAAAAAGACTAGGTCTGACTGTCATTGTGAATTGATTTGTTATACATTGGCTTCTTTACTTCCAGATATGGGCTTCTGTAATAATTGCATGGAAAGATCTGTCCTGGAGCCTGTTACAGAGCTGTTTTGAATTCACGTTACGATTAAAAAAAAAAAAAAGAATTGCTGTGTAAAAATGGCTCCAGGTTTCTTCCCTGAGCCTCTGTTCAGATCTGCTTATTTCATTGCACAAGCCCTGTTCTACCTCCTTACATAATCATGGAGGAAGTTGACCTCTATTCTTTCTGGTGCCTTAGCAACAAAAATGACATCTTAAATTTCTAATTGTTGAATCTTCTGGACTAGTGATGGTGTAAAACAAAGAACCCAGTTGGACTTTCAGATTCTAAACTGAGTTAGCAAGGTAGCAGCTATGGGAAGGGTCGGTTGTCTTCTTTTATATGAAATTCACAAAGAGAATCTCCTCCGAATCTGATTTTCATGTGGACTTATTTGGCAAAGCAGGTATCTGTTTTATTTGGTAGAGGATTAAAACCTGCTAACCTTTATTAATATAGAGCACAGAAAGCAGTGTGCAGATCATGATGGTAAACTATGGTTAACAACATCATCATTCCTGTAAAATGAATTCAACTAGAAAACGTAAGTATCTGTCAATACAGTTAGAGAAGAATAATGAGGAAAAAAGTTACCTTAATATGAATATTAACTTCCTCTCTTTCCCTTCTTTGCCTTCTCCCTAATTCCTAATAGCTTTATGGTTTTAAAGTCACTTTTTAAGTTCAAGTAGAAAATACTGTACCTTTTAAACAGCTGGAAAGACTAGGGATGGAGGAAAACATTGTGATCCAAGGGTTTTGTGTGGCACAGTTTCAAGAGGCTATTGTACAGATAAAAGCTTGTTCCCCATCAGGTGTTTGAAAAGTACTTACTGTGTCTTAATCATGTCATTTGAGGGTGACACTACTGAAAGGGAATTGATAGCACTTGAGCATAGTTTATTGTACTCAACATTTGCTCCAAAGGTGCATGTGTGGGTTGTTTTGTTTTTCTCTTATTTTCTAAAACTTTACTATGGTAGCTTCGATATGTAGCACAAATGTATGCAGTCGACCATGCCTTAGCTTAGATTACATATGTTAACTGGAATATCCTCTCATTTAGTTGTAGTCTTGGCTAGTTTACCAGGATTTCATACATTTTTGTTACAAGCACAGAGTCATTAGCAGGAACTTTGACTCTTTTTTTAATTGGTGTAGCCATACACAAGGGCACGGCTGCTGGCAGACGTTATAGATCGCCTTGTGATTTTTAATGACTGTGGTGAATTTTTTTATTATTAATGTATTGGACTTAATTGCAGTGTGTATTTTGTGTTTAGCTTTTCTTAGACTAAAATCCAGTGCTATACATTTGACTTAATCAACAGCTATAAAGTGTGTGTGTGTGTGTGTGTGTGGAAAGCAGGAGGAATTGGAAGCATATCCAACTTTCCTCAAGGCTCTTGCTACAACCATTTAACCAAGGAATGATGATGTATGGATGACCTTAAAGAAATAATTTCTATTTGACTAGTTTTCTCTCCTCTTAGAGGCAAGTATACTTGGAACAGTACAGAGGCACTGTAGGGTAATAAATTATCATAGCTGAGTCTGAAGCAGCTAGTGTAGACATCCATATCTCATTCCAGTTACTAACCAGAAGAAGCACTAGGAGGTAGAGCCTAGCTCTGTGGAGGATTTCAAAAACACAATAAAATATCTGAGAGAGCTCTCCTGGTACTCTGAGGCACTGGGTAGGTAGAAGGAATAGAATATCAAGAATAAACTGGTCTAAGCTAGAATGAGAAATTTATTAGTCACTATATAATAGTTGATTGAGCTGTATGGTTCAGGAATTCAATATATTCTTCTACATGTTTTTATATTTATCTAGTTTCTTTGACTATTCAGATGAATCAAATATTTAATTTTTAACAGAACGCTTCAAGGGTTGATATTAAAGATCTGAGTTTTCTCATATACTCCTCTCTGATGATTGTTAATAATTAGGATGTTGCTGATGAGAGTAGCTAGACATCTGTCCTAGAACTGATCAGCAGACTCTTGCAGATTAAACAGAACATTGACTTTTGTTCCATTTATTTCAGTTTATGTTGCAGAAGCCCTTGTTTGGGTGGCTCTTCTTGTCTTTTAGCAATAAACATCATACACAGATGGGCCATTGCACTGTGCTCTTCAGGTCTTCTAGTTTGATTATTTTACAACAAAATGAGACTTCAAAAATAATAAAAGAAAGCATTACTCAGTACATGTTTTGGTTCAACTTATGCTTCCTCCCATATGTGAATACTAGACCAGTCTGCACCATGGCATCCTGTTCCATCTTGAGGCCGGAGGAGGCCCATCTCTTTCTTTCTGGAGGGAATTATTCCCCCTTTTTGTAGCTGCCTATGAGCATGTTTGCATTAGTATTTAGATTTTCTTAACCTGAGATTGTATGTTATGAATGGTTCAGCCGCCTGTGTGCTTTAGCTTAAGCATTATTCATCTGTTGTTACTAAAGGCCTGTACCATGTATGCCCTCTTATTTCATATGTGAAACTTCTATTTTTGTCATTTTAATAAACTTTAATTGGAAAAATAAGGCTTTTTAGCAAGTAGATGTCATTGTACTTAGACATGAGGATTGAGCTGGAACACATTTGCAATTCTAGAAATCACAGTTAACAATGCAGAACCAACAATATCTTCAGCTAGTGAAAGCTGCCCCACTCCAGCAGAAAAGGGGTTAAAGCAGCCCTGGGGAGGGCTGTGGCTGGGGGACAGCAGCAAACCCAGGCTGACTGGGGAAGTAGCCACAGCTGGCCCATGCCCCAATCAAGCAACACCTGGCCCTGATAAAAGGGCTGAGAAGCAGGAGCTAGGCTGGGGGAATAGGCACTGGAGCTGGGGAGCTCCAGCCTAGCAGTCTCTCTCCAGGCTGGGAGGGAGCAGGGCTTGGCTGCCTGCAGGTCAGGGTACCTGAGGTGGAACAGTGCTGGGGGAATACGCACTGGCGCTGGGGAGCTCCAGCCTAGCAACTCCCCAGGCTGCAGGCCTGACAGGAAGGCCTGAAAGGTACTGAAAGAGTGCAGGGAAAGGCAACAGATCCAAATCCCCTTGCCTGTGATGACAGGCTGTTACACTGCAGTCTGCCTAGGGAGCGGGGGCTTGTTGCTGACTGGCAGTAGCCCTAGACGGAGGCAAGGTGGGGATTACAGGGTTGGGGGTTCCCCAGGGAGGGAGACCCAGAAGCAGAGTGTGGGGGTATTGCCAGGGGGCAGCACCCCAGGTAAAGGGGCACCGGGGTCCGGGAGGGACACGGGGCGAGCACACAGCAAGACACCGGCCTGCAGAGGGTACTAATTCCTAGATGGCCAGCAGGAGGTGCCACAAGAGTGAGTCATCGCGCCGCTACAGAAGCCCATAAGAAAGTGATACGTGAAGTTCACAACAGGTTTGTTAATTTTTATTGTATTTACCACTTGACTGGAAAGTGCGGAAGTGTCATGGTTTAAGATGAAAGGGATGTGCTGCCAATTGTGGGAAGATCAAACATGGTTAACAGTTCACTGCCTGCCTAATATACCAAACTATCCACACTCATCCAGCAGCTTTGAAATGTGAAAACTCATTGTCAGAGGCCTGTCACATACATGGAAATATCTACAGCTTTAGCCTTGACCTCAGTTTCTAAAATGACTCATATTTCACACCTCTAAGATCTAAGCATCACATATAAAATCCATGAAGTCTTGGGTTGACATATCATGGGCAACTCAGCCCTTCATCTTTCCAAAGAAGATAAATGTAAGTGGATGGACCTTGATGTCCATGTAGGGCACAGAGGGCCTTTTTCCAGTATAGTTCTAAATACATTATTTATTAGTAAAAAACATAAAGCAGAACTAACGGATAGGTCTGTAACTAGGCTGTCGTGCATTATGATAGTTGGGTTGAAAGCCCTTCCCTTAGGATAGTAAGATCAACGAGTAAGGAATGTGCCCTTTGATCAGGGATCCTCCAGTAGAAAGTTCTTACAGTTGTATTTGAAAATTTCATATACCGTAATTATCTGGATGCCCAAGAACTGCACATCCTTACACAGAATGGCTTGGTCTGGAAGATAATGCGCATAACTATAATTGCCTGCTGGTGTTTTGGAGATCATTGGCAACTTCTTAGATATTGTACCCCTTTTCTTTCATATGGCCATCATGGAGCGATAATACAGTTTCCTTGGTTCTGAGCTGAACATCTTTTGTGTTCAGTATCAGAGGGGTAGCCGTGTTAGTCTGGATCTGCAAAGTCCTGTGGCACCTTATAGACCAACAGATGTATTAGAAGAGCATAAGCTTTTGTGAGTGAATACCCACTTCGTCAGATGCAATCTTTTGTATGTACATGTTGTTCCTCAGTAGAGCTCTTTCAAACCCTGCCGTAGAAAATGACTCCTTGGAGACCAGTGGTGTTGCCAGAATTGAACCATGGCTTCTTCCCTCTGTTATCATTTGAATTAAACAGGGAACTAGTTATTGCTTTATTTCTGGCATGTCACCCCAACCCTATGCCAGACTCTCAAATACTTTGTCAGCACTAGCAAATTCCATAGCCATAATCTCATGGCAGATATAGCACAGAGGGGGCTCAGATGTTTGCCAACCCATCTAATGGTTAGGCAGCATGGTGCTGAATGCTTGAGCCCTGTCTACACTGCAGCTTGCACTGGTGGAGCTTTTGCTGGAGCTGCACCACTGGTACATTATGCTATGAAGTTCTAGAGTAGGTGCAGTAATGGAAGTAGTTCCGCTGCACACATTGAGAGTGTAGCTTAATTCTGGCAGGACAGTCAGGAGACAGCACACTCGGAAAGTGTAATTAATCAAGCAGAGTAACTTTAAGAGCCTATTTCTATGAACTGTCTAATTGCTCTCCTAGTGTGTCACAGAATTGAGCAGTACAGTCCCACCCCCACCCTCGCTGCTGCAGTAAGGAGTTTAAGGAAGAATGCTTTTTCCACTCCACTTTCCAATGATGTGGTAATGAACTGGCTTCGTCCAGATTTTCACTAGGTTTGCCAAAAGTGAAGGTAATGTAGTAAATCAATTTCAGTTCTGTTAGTGGTCAGCTTAATGTATAATTCTTGATTTACTTCAGTATCACAAACTAGTCATTGCAGTAAAATTAGAGATATAAACAAAATACACGTTCAGTGATAAATGAAAGATATAATGAAGCAACTACACATTACAAATGTATTATCCAAGAAGTTTGAAATGTCATTCCTCTTAGGCTTTAATTTAAGCAAATGTTGCATAACAAATGACTGATACCTACTGGCAGGAAACCCCTCTTCTTGTAAGCATAATTCCAGAATTATGCATTTGTATTTCAGCTTGGCAAACAGAATTTTTTAATGCCCAAATACTGGAGCATGATGGAAAATTCCTGGTTAGCAGATGTATAGTTCTCCTACTGTGGCGGGTCTGTTGCTTTGTTCAATATGCATAATTCAATTATCAGTTCTGGATCCCTACCCTGGACTTTTCCTGCTATCTTCATGGATGCCAAGACCAGAAGGGACGATGGTGATCATCTAGTCTGACATCCTGTATAACATGGGCCACAGAACTTCCTCAAAATATTCCTAGAGATCTTCTAGAAAAATCTGTTTGATTTTAAAAATGTCAATGATGGAGAATCCACCACACCCGTGGGCAAATTGTCCCCATAATTAATTATCCTCATGGTCAAAAATGTAAGCCTCATTTCCAGTCTGAATTTATCTAGCTTCAACTTCCAGCCATTGGATTGCATTCTACTTTTCTCTGCTAGATTGAATCAAATATTTGTTCCCATGTAGGTACTTAGACTGTAATCAAGTCACTCCTCAACCTTCTCTTTAAGTCAAATAGATTGAGCTCCTTGAGTTTCTCACTGCAAGACGTTTTCTAATCCTTTCCTCATTCTCATGGCTCTTCTCTGAAACCTCTCAATTTATCAACATCCTTCTTGAAGTGTGTACACCACAACTGGATGCAAGATTCCAGCAGTGGTTGCACCAGTGCCAAATACAGAGGTAAACTAACCTCTCTACTTCTACTTGAGATTCCTATTTATGCATCCCAGGATTAGCTCTTTTGGCCACTGTCATAGTGGGAGCTCATGTTTAGCTGATTATCCACTATGACCCCCGCTGCTGGAGTCTCCCATTGTGCAAATAAGGCATATGTTATTTTGTTCCATGATAAGTCTACATTGTCATATTAAAACACATTGTTTGCTTGCACCCAGCTTACTAAGCAATCCACATCACTCTGAATCAGTGACTTATCTTCTTTTACAACTTCCTCAATGCAATTTTATCAGTGATGACCTTGTTGCCTTCTAGATCACTGATTAAAAACTGTTAAAAAGCATAGTGGTCCGGGTAGGACCCCACTGGAAATAGATTCAGATTCCCCATTTGCAGTTACATTTGGAAACCTATCAGCTAGTTCTTAATCCACTCAATGCGTGCTGTTTGGGGTTTTTTATAATCAAAATGTCATGAGGTACTAAGTCAAATGCCTTACTGTAAGTCTAAGTACGTTAGGCCAACACTATTACTTTTATCCATCGAACGGGCCAGTGAACTCCTCAGCCAGCTCTTTCAGAACTCTTGAATGCAATTTATCTGTAGCTGCCTGTTTAAAAATAAAAATATCTAAGTTTGGTAGCTTCTGTTTCTTCTTCGAGTGCTTGTTCATGTCCATTCCATATTAGGTGTGTGTGTGTGCTTGCCACATGCACTGGTGGTGGAAGTTCCCGCTCCTTGACTGCCCCCTCAGAATCTCTGACCCATCTAACTCCCCCTGCTCATTGTCCCCTGACTGCCACCTCCTGTGACCCCCTCTCTGTCCTGACCCCTATCCACCTCCCCGCCTCCAACAGACCTCCTCTCCCCCAGGACTCCATGCCCCATCCAACCCCACCTGCTCCCAGACTGTCTCCTGGGGACTCCCCACCCATTATGCACCCCCCTGGCTCCGCCCCTTAATGCTGCTCAACAACGTGTCTGGCAGTCGTATGGAGCCAGACACACTGTCTTCTCCCCCTCCCCCACACCCCAAGTGCTGCCCACGCGG
Organism: Dermatemys mawii; assembly: GCA_007922305.1. Lineage (NCBI taxonomy): Eukaryota > Metazoa > Chordata > Testudines > Dermatemydidae > Dermatemys > Dermatemys mawii. The sequence goes on along the minus strand of ML677366.1, from coordinate 4,103,892 downwards.
GGTGCTGAGACTCCGGAGAAGGCGGGGGCAGGGCCAGCAGCAGCCTCCCCTGCTGGGAGCTCAGAGGGCTGCGCAGAACGGGCCCATGGGCTGCAGTTTGCCCACCCCTGCTTTAACTGGTCCACCTACATGCTGGGTGAATACAGACATCCTAGAAGTAATGGTTCCAACTCAGCAGGGCTGACAGCCCTTCAGGAAAGGATCCCACTTGGAGAAACCTTCAGAAAAGGCCTTGTGGACCTGGGCACTGTTCATGTGTTTAGGGCTTTTGCCTACAATTTGCCCTGCATGTGGTTTAGGGCCGTAATCCATGGCAATTGTTCAGATGGCAGCTACCTTCCCACTAGCTGTGGGGCAGCAGTTCACCGGTGTGTGAAGCAAAGCTCTGTTTTGTAAGGCTTCAGGAGGGGAGGCGCTATAGACAATAAAATGCATAAAAGGATAGTTCCTTCCCTCTGCGTTCCTAACCAACCTGTAGAATTCACTGCCACATTTGTGAGACTAAGAATTTAGCAAGATTTTAAAAAAGGAATCATCCATTGTAACGGTAGAACAGCTACAGTTACTTTAGAAAGAATAGGTAAGGAATAAATGCTCAGAACATAAACCTACCCCTGACTGCCCCAGGCGAGGAAGAAACTTCCCTTTTGCCTCAAAAATGCCAAGTATAAGTAGTTTTAATTTGAAATATACTTCTCTGTTGTTCTTTGTAAGCAGGACCTTTCCCCCTAAGAATTCCCAGCCCCTTGGGCTGAAGCAAAATGTGTAATGCTGTATTTTTACCTTCATCTAGAATCATTATGTTGACACCAAATTTCTATAGGTCCTCATGGTTTCTCAGGATTGGAAGCTTGCTAACAAGTCATTATGAATGTTGGCAATTTAATTTCTCTGATAATTTTACATCTGTAATAAGCTAGTGACCAGTTCAGGCATCGTTTTGCTTATTACACAGAATTCCAACCTGAATGGGACATAGAACAGCATGAGATTCTCTGTGGACTGGAAGGACGTACAAACTGTTCCATATAAAGAACACAGTCAATTTAGGAAGTTTACCAAGTGTGGTTTAGGAATTGTAAAACCATTGTCAAGCCAGAAGATGCAGACATACCGTTCTGAAAAGGCCAATCAGCACATGATAGCTTTAGGTTTTTTTCAAAGACTGGGTAACAAATACTGCCAAACCTGAGCTCATAAGTAGGCCTGGGTTATGTTTAGAATAGATGCAAACTGATATTTGACAACTGAATCTGTCTGTGTAATGCACACATCTTTTTTTTAAGCGATTTCTGCAAATCCAAATTGTGGATTAAAAACTCAAGGGGCAATTTCAGACAGAAGCCAGGCGAGTGACTGCTAGTCAGGAGATGCAAGTGTCTCCATTTTGCGCAGTATAAATGGCAGAGTGACTCTTTTCTAAGTGCTTGAAGTCTCAAGTTTTTGGAAGTACTAAAGCTTGCATTTTTGAATCACACAAAACTAAAACGAATAGATGAGATTAAAGTTAGTGCCGCTGCTTTCATTTTACAAAATGTAACGGGTAATCCAGGAGTTCCACATTTTTCTGTGATGTGGTTTGTGTTTTAATAGGGAAGATTACATTTGGAAGGACGAGCTCCTTTGGAATTTGGGAACATGTTCAACAGCTGCATCTCTGGTAAAACAATATTGAGATACTGTTTCTGTACTCGAGTGCAGTTTGTTCTTTCAGTGAGAAGTGACATCACACGCTCTACTTTTTGTTTGTTTACCTCCTCCACTACCATCTGCTCAGTGATTCTCCACTGAAGTCAGTCAGAATCATATGACTAGCCAATTCTCAATGGACCAGTAGGGTAAACTAGAAGTAGCAACACAGAAAATGTGTAGATTGAGGGATCTCTAAGAGTTTATTCCTTTATAGTATATCTTCTCATATGATATGGGGTAGTAGCAGCTACACCATATTAAAGCCTAATTATTGGTGTCTTGTGGAAGCCGAATTTTGTTTAGCTAAAATCATCACCTGAATTTTCTTGATTGCAAAGGTTTGGGGCCGGGGGTAGGGGTTGATTACGATGAACTTCCCTTTTTAGTGTTAGGGTTTTCCATTTACCACAAACATACTTTGCAAAGGTTGTAGCTCTGGAGCCAACGTAACTTACACTTTCAATTTTAATTGTAACTTCAGGGTTTTTCGTTGAGATCCTTCAAGACGCTATCTCCAAAGTAATTTACCAGCAGCTATTTGACAGTATACAGCAGTACTACATAACTGCTTAAGGGCCCAGAGCAGCAAGCTGCTGAAGCATGTGCCTAACTTTAAACATGTGAATAGTCCCTCCAAAGTCAAGTGTTGCTGCGTTAGGGCTTAAGTCAGGCGTAAGATACAGTTGTCCAATTTAAATTGCAAAGGGTATTTTGAATAGCCAACAGCTTTACCCTAAGCAGTTAAGTAGACTACTAAAGGACCTGATTGAAAGCTCAGTGGAGCCAATAGGATGCCCGTTTTCTGAGCGCTAAGGAAAGTTCACCTGTTGCAAGCCATGTCCTTATTTAACTACTAACAGGAGATTAAAATGGATTATTTCCAAACCATTACAGATGTACTTTAATAGCATTTTAATCAGTCCATTTCCATGTTTACAATGCTACAGGTTACACACTAAAGAAAACCTTAAACAAAGAATACAGTAGCTTTTCATTTTGCTTTTCTGCTAACACTTGGCTTTATTTATTTCTAAAATCTCTACTGTCATGGTAAGAAATTTTGCAGCCAAAAAAACAGCAAAAAAACCCCACCACACAAGTGTGTCCCAAAAAAATACAATTCTATCATCTAAGAAATGCTGATTTTAATTCCATCCTATTTTCTAGCCTCAACAGCTCGTTTGACTTGTGAACAGATTTTTATTTAAAGTGCTTCAGCTGATGGGATACCAATTTACAGCACTAAGCTGTTTCAAAGCACTCTCGGACATGCTAACATGTTGGGGCAAGTGTTAGAACAGTGGAAACGAATGGCAATGACGGGCTAGAACAGTAGTACTCATGGAAGCACATGCTGTGCTGACAATCCTGGCTAGTTACTGCTGTTCTAGAGTCCTGGCCCTTTCCTGATCAAATACTGCCAATCATAAACTTGTGCTGGTCTTTTAAAGACTTCTCCCCCTGCCCTTCAAAGCTCTCTCCCATTTAGCAGGATGGCGGGTGGATAGGTTGGACTGGTGCCCTCATTCCCTGCATCCCTTGAGTTCATACCTTTTCCTGGTGTATATTGCTTCAGCTGTCAGCACTTTAAAAAAAAAAAAAGTCAAGATCTTCAATTTTAAATTACTACCAGATGTATAATGTGAATATGCTTTATAGAGCACACAAATACATGATGCTCGTTAGTGTATTTAAATGAGTCTTCTCTACTCTTTTGCCATGTGCCTCCCCACCACATGACCAAATATTTAGCAAAGGGTAAAGTCTCTGCTTTCCAGGAAGCATGAAAGACTATCACTTAATATAACATAACTCCATGATCTCTTCCTCAAAGTTCTTTCTGCTTGGAGAAGACGACAGAGCAGGATGAGATGGAAAAGAACAGAAGAAAGCTGTTGTGGAAAGTTGTCTCAAAGCGATTCAGTTTGGTTTCCAGCACTGACTGGGAAGATGGTTCTGAGGACAGAGCGGTGCCTCCCTGCACCCTGTTCTGTGTATAAGGAATCAGATCCATCCCTGCAGCCTTTCACTTTGGATTCTTGCTTGAGGAGATCTGAGACTTTCCCATGGTCCTGCAAAGTCAGTCCAAGGAGAAACCCACAAATGACTGGACACCAAGGCAGGAGGCAGTGTAAGGTCTCTCCATATAGAGACCGCTATTCAAAAATGTCTACTTTGCTGTGATGGGACCACAGGTTCAAGTCCTTACAGTTGAGCCTCAACTGCTATCTAAACAGCATTAGTTGCTATTAATCATGGCTTCCCAATTTTCAGTTTTGACTTGTGGCTTTGAGTGTTCCTGCTATCCTTCTGTTTCATCCGCATTTGATCCTAACCCAGGTTCAAAAGAATGGACCAAGTTCTGTGGATGTGAAAGACTCTTGCCATGGGGCTTCCAGAAATTCACCTTTTCTGGATGCATTCATGGAGTTCCACTGAAAGTATAGGCTCAAGAATCCCTAAAATGTATTTACAGTGAGGCTCAAGAATCTGAAAAGTAAAAGCTCTTCAACTTTTCAAAGTAAAAATAGATTGTCTTGACACTGACAATGTTCGGGGGTAAGGGAACGTGCTTGCAGAATACAGGTTGTTGCACATGACAAACCAGAGCAACATTAGAGAAGGTGTGACTCGTGTGCTGACTAGTTGCAAGACTGCTGGTTGCATCATCTAAAGCGGCTTTAACTTCAGCAGAAGAGAATCATGGACTGACACGTTTTATGGCCCACTGTTTAAGGTAGGCCTCACCTCCTTTCACTGAATCCTTATCTGTTCTCTGAGGAGGGTTGATTATGTTTGAGAAAAGGAGACTAAACTGGTAACTGGCTTTTCCTTTACCTTCTTACCCTGCATCCCCCCAATTCTTCCTTTCAGATTTCTTGTCTTCATAGTGCCTATCTCAACGGTGCCTGATATGCTCACACTCTAAATTTATCTCCAATCAGTCTTTGTGTCCTAGTGTCCAGGGAGGAAAAGAGAGACACTCAGACTGAGCATCTACAATGAGGAGGAGGGGAAGAGGAATACTTTGCCAAGTACACTCATTGTTAATCTACTATACTTGTAGCAGTGAATACTGGTAGAAAGCAATATTTCTCCCACTTCCTGTTCTAGTTTCCCAATTAAATACAGGTGCCTAAGGCTGTAAGGCATGTCATGTGACAATTTAGTGTTGCTGAGGTGATGGCTTTTACTAGGCATTTAGGATCAAATTCACCAGCACGAGACCTGTGCCCTTCTCTAGGTCATTTTTAACATTGATGGCAATCAGTTAACAGGACTAATCCTGTGGCCTTACTCCACCATCGCTTCATGGCTCAAACAAGTCTGGTTCCTTTAAACCAATAAATTAGTTCTAAAGCTACATAAAAATTTTAGACCAAGCCAGGCCTCAAATCTTGAGTTTAGGTTCAAGTACCGATTTGACAACCCCATGGAAAGAAGACAAATGATGGTGAATTTGTTTTTTTAAAAACTCAAAGGAAACAACAAAAATGTTTGGAAAATATAAAGTGGTTTGTTACTTATGGTAAAGATGGTGCACACCGCCTTAAAAGTACAGGCAGACACAGAGAGTACAGGCAGGAGAACAAACGCAATCTAATGCCGTTTCAGGTGTTATGGAATGTGTTATTCTCAATGATAAGCAAGGAGGATCACTTAATTTCTAAGCAAACAAAGTCCAATAGCAGCTTCAGCAAAAAATGAGTTTGTTATTTGTAGGAGACATCCAGCATTACTTTTAGGATATCACTTCAGCTCTACTACAAACAGCTACAGAGAACTTAGTTTTCTTCCTCTGAGGAGAGGCCTTCAATTTCATCTCTGTCTCCTCCGATTGCCATCCAGAATGCTTTGGCCACCTGTGGGTCAAAGGTAGCAAAACAAACTCAGGACTCTTGAAGTTTGTGCTACATGCTGATAAATGTAAAGTGAGCAGGAGTTAAACACAGTAGTAACAGCTATACACAGTACTCCTAGCTGAAATGTTTTTTCTCCGGCTAAAATTCCAGCAACAGATGTGACAATTTAGAGGGCTTTGGAATCTCTGCAAGATAAAATTTGATTGAAATTTGTTGTTATTAGGGCCTGATCTAATTCCCGCTGAAGTCAATGAGAGTTTTCCATTGACTTCAATGGGAGTCAGTTTAAACCTTCCGTTTTACTGCATGATTTCTGAAGTTCTGATAACTGTAACCCTCCCTATTCCAGGTTGTTGCTGTTTTCCTGGCACATCAGCAGCAGGCCCATTCGCAAACCTGTTGGCCAGATTAGATCATTTGTATTCTGTTTGGAAGATGCTCTACATGTATAAAACTGCAGCAGCAGATCTATTTTTCTATTTATGAAATAGTCATTCCTTGCTAAAAGTCCTCAAGGATAGCTGCTATTTAGAAAGAGGAACACTCAAAGCTGGAATTACATTTCCGGAAAATTTAAATTCTTGTTTCAGACCTCACCTTCTCTGCATGTAGTTTTCTTTGTTCGTGGGGCAATGTTGCTGCCTTGTCTGTAGGGAAAAGAAGACTAATATTAGATTGTCTCCCTCAAAGGTTAGCAGAGTTACTGAGCATTGAGAGAGAGCTGGCGTACTGCAGTGCTCCAGAGGGACTGGAAAGCCATTTCTGAACTAGTGGAAAAACATGCGAAAGGAGAGAGTGGAGACTTTAGCCAGAATTTCCAAAATTCAACTACACTAATAAATTCAGTGATTCTAAGTATTTTGGATTTCATCTCTCAAACATTTGTAAAGCTCCTTAAACCTCAAGATTAGCATGAAGTTCTAGAATCAGAGAGGTAGCCGTGTTAGTCTGGAATTGCAGAAGTGACAAAGAGTCCTGTGGCACCTTAAAGACTAACTAAAGTATTGGAGCATAAGCTTTCATGGGCTAATACCCACTTCGTTGGATGCAAGCAGTGGAAGATTTTTTTTTAATCACATTTCTTGTCATGGAACTGTTTATAGAAGATTGTGGAGCAGAGGATCATGATATAAAGCTAGTGCGGAATGTTGGTGAGCTACTCCAGTGGGACCTACTCAGATGTCTTTAAAAACAAAGCACCGTTTACCTACAATGAGGAGAGTTTTATTGATAAAGAACTATTGCTTCCAAGATCAATACTAGTTAAGATGAAAAGGGAAGCACAACAGATCAAAGTGATCCACAAGATTTCAACCATTAGAAAAATAACTTTCAGGATGTTGAGATGAATGCAATGAAGTTCCCAGGTCTGCTAAATGGCTTTTTGAATATTAATAGTTGGGTTACTGATGGTGTGCTCTTCATTTACAAGTACAGTACCTTTCATTTCTTTCAGCTTTGAAAACAGTCTTTCAAAATTCTCCAGGTCTCCTCCTCCTGTAGTAAGAGTGGCTAGCTCTTGAATATCCATATCTAACATGGGATCTGAAATAAGCATATTAAAGTTGATCTAAAACAGACTGTTCCTGCTGGCTAGCACATTAGTTTGATGATAAATTGCTTGATGATATTAAAAATAATATATGTAGTACTAGTGAGACTCCTGGCTCCTTTGCAATGTGATGGATAAAAGGTTTGAATTTTCCCTTGGTTCATGGCATTAATTACTGTGTTACTCAGTTTTGATGTGACACACATTACAAGATGTTTTGAACATTATCAGATTTTAAGAACATAGTTTAAAATAGCTATAAAAGTCCAAAAGTAAGTAGTTTTCTTGCTGGTCTTAATACTGTCTGCCTTAGAAATGGCTGGGGATCATTACAAATCAAAGTGCTGATTTAGTTTGTGCCTAAACATCACCATCACTCCCCAAAAGACTACGATATGGACAATGCCTGTTAGGCACTCAACACCAGGCAGTCTAAAAGGTCTCATATTAGTCCCCTCTAATACATCCCAGATCCTAGTCCAGTAAGTTAAATACTGCACATTGGAAGCTAGGGATTTTTATTACATTTTTACACTCAATGTTGTGAACAGGGAACAATTTAAATCTTGGTCTTCACTAAAAACATATTTTGGGGTTTTGTTTCCATACTGTAAAAAAACTAAGCCTATAATCTTTTTCCATCAGAAGCAGAGGCATCCATGGAACTCTATGTTCTCTTCCAGTGATCTGAAGAGGAGGTTGGGGATGAGGCTGGTAGCTACTCTGAGACAAGTGCAGTGTTGCTATCTCTCGCAACTTGATTGTGATGGTTCGAGATTTTCTTAAAGCCCGAGCTCCTGCAGTCATGCAGGAGGATCTCAGCTTTCATTTAAAAATGCTTTTCATTTAAAATGCTTTTAATTTTTTAAATGTTTTTTTCATTTAAAAATGCTTTAAATGAA
>ML677366.1:4058207-4095873 GCA_007922305.1 Dermatemys mawii | reverse complement strand
CATTTAAAAATGCTTTTCATTTAAAATGCTTTTTAATTTTTTAAATGCTTTTCATTTAAAAATGGTTTTAGGTTTCATGGTTGTGGAGAAAGACTTGAATGCTTTGAGTTGGAAATACCGTGAGTGGAACCTGTCCTAAATTCTGAGGGAATCTGTTCCCAGCAGGGTTGGGCCTTGATTTCTCAAAAAGGGGCACGATTTTGATGACAGCCCAGACCTCAAATACGCTATTATCTTTTGGGGAGAAGACAGGGATGGCCAGGAACCATTGGCCTTCTCTCACTATCCAATGTAGGGGTGCACATATGTCTGCATGTGCAAGTTGTTCTTCATGTCAACTTTTTTTTGTAATAAGGAAGGCATATATATGCTAAAATCTTTGATCGAATGGTAGGAAATGTCGACTGCTGACAGCAATAAAGGCTAAGGACATGTAAAAAAAAGATGAGGCATAGATATGTGTCCTGTCTCTTTAAAGTAAGATTCTGCCACAAACAAGCTGGAAACAAAAAGGGAAATTGCTTATTTGTAATTCCACTGCTCTGAAGAGGTTTTTGGTTTTTTTTTTAAACTCAGTTCCCACTCTTGGTCTTCTGCTTAAAAATCCCAAGAGCAGGCATCCAGTCAACATAGTATCTTTAGAGAAGTACTATTCTGCAGTTTCTAACTGGAGACTTTTCTGATTGGTTACTCTACTGGCCAGAGGGCTAAGCCACAAAATCATCCAGTTGTAATGAGTAATGGCTCTCTTCCCACACAGTTTTCCTTGGGAATGTTCCTTTTTTGTACACAGGGTTTAATTTCTATCTCACCCTGCAAAGCTCATCAGAATTTTGTTTACTAAGCAAAGGAAGAACTTACCTACAATGTTGTCAATCTGCAAGTTGTTTGTGCTAGCTGCATCTCCTCTGTTGTCTAAATGAGATTCTGCTCTGTCCACTGCTGGTGAATGGGGCTGTCAGGGAAACTATTAGTTATTACTATAACCAAGAAGAAACAACTCTCTCTAATCCAGTCCAAACATTCAGGAAGCCAACAAGAGTTCAGAGAGTCAGACATTTACGAAAGTCTAACGAGTGTTTAGAAGAAGCATTCATGATCTTTTTAATCTTTTTTTTTTTTAAACAATCAGCTCAGTGAAAGACTTAAAGCCACAGATCAAATGTGGCTGCGGTGTAGCAACACCAAGAGTTCAGTTGCTTTGTGTTTTTCCTTGAAAGCTTAGCCTGTATCTTAAAATGCAAGTTTTTCAGGATAGAGCGCCTATCTTGTGTATCTTTACTCATCCAAAGTGCTGTATAGAACTGTGGCTGTACATATTGCTACCATGGTACACATTTTCCTGAGCTATGATATTCCTGCAGACATCTTAAGCCTTTTGAAAAATAACCTCTCAAACCATAGCTCTAATCTGGCACAATTACTACTCCCAGACATAAATGAAATAACCCCCAGCATCTTGACTAGAGTTTTGTATAACTTTTCCTTGGCTCCAGCCTGCTGTCTGAGGGAAAGCATTTATACAAAGTCAGAGAGCCTGTGACCAACACCCACACTGAAAATTCAACCAAGTTTCACCAGGGAAAGTTACAAAGCTCCAAGGATCTGTGCTGTGCAACAGCTTGCAGCCATGAGCGGACAGCTCTTCAGTTACTGAGGGCATTCATCTCAGGTAATCCTAAGAAAAATGCAGGCTGCAAATCTTCAGTATTTCCTTTAACATTGTTTTTAGAAAGGACATGAAGTGTCCCCTGAGGGAGAGGAAACTAAAGGTGGAAGACACAGGGAATAACCATGTTGTGTGATAGAGAGGAGGCAGGGCAGGGAGGAAAAACATGGATTTAAAAAAGTGAGAAATAAGAATTACTGTTTACTTCTGTATCTTGGTTCTCTTCTGACCCAATGCTGCAGTTTGCGCCTGCTAGTGTACTGAGAAGGCCAAAGCCCTGAGTCCTGTCTGAAGAAAAATGGCTGTTAAGTTTAACAGAAGATGCAATATTATTCCCACAGAGCAATTCACCAGCTAGGATGAAGTTCATTATAGGGAATAGCTAAAACAGTATATAAATCATGATACAAACCACTATGTTTTAAAAAACCTAAATACCTAAAATATGCTTATTTAAAATAAGGTTGGGACTTAGCCCAGCTATCTCCCTGAGCCTGCAAACACTCATGCATATATTGCAGGACTGAGTCCAAAAATACTGACGTGGCAGCATTATTTTTAAAGGTTAAAATCAATGACAGAGTGGGGACAAAGGTTGTGGCAAGTGTTACAATAGCCAATCACACTCTTTCTTTTTATGTCCTGGTCTCTAAGTAACAGTTAATGTTTAGATTCCACCAGATACCCCCCCACTCCAGTCCTACAGAAACTCAGCCCGGTATTCTTTTCAGAACACAGCAGGAGAGTAAACAAGTCGTTAACAAAGGTGGTAGTTTGTTTCACGTACTGCAGGCAGCATCAATGGACGTGAATGTTTGTTATTCTGCAAAGGAAATGCAACAAAAGCCTTTCTTTATCTACGGCTTTAGCCTCTAAATCTGACACACCGTAATGTCATGAACAATAGTTTAAAATAATTTACGCAGGATTAATGTAAGGTCCATCGAGCCCAGTACAATGTTTACTCAGACTGTATCATGATCTGGACACTCCATTTTTATGAACACGATGTATTTTAACAATATTTTAAAAAATCCTACCAAGCCAGCACCATGAAGCTAAAACTAGTTCATTACCCACTCATTTCTGTCCTCTAGCATGATAGGTTTAAAACTGCTATGTATTACTAAGCACAGACAAATCAAACAAGTAACATTCAATGTTAGGACAACTCTTTCTGCAGGGCTGGTACTGACATAAGTATTTATAATTATTTGCATGCTGGATATATTAGATTCAGAGCACCTTATAACAGAGGGCTCAGTCAACTGAAAAGTTAGAAGAACATAACATTCTGCTTATACTTCAAAATGCAAGATTTCATGTCAGGAAAATTTTTTTACTTTTAAAAGAAATCTGCTCTACATTAACATTGCACTAATGACTTAACGCTAGACTCCAGCTTGGATGATGTAATTTTTATACCCATTCCAATTCAATTTGTAGTTTATACAAGATTTCATTTTTTTTAACCAAAATCATCAGCTATCTGGAAAACATGTAAAAATCCCTCAAATAAGTGCAAAGACCTCCTTTCTTCTTCAATAAAGTTTGTCACTGTGTGCTTGGGTTTAGGGCATGAGTTTTTAAAGTCAGCTTTAGCCTTTTGCCGAGTATTTGTTTAAATGGGCTCTGCTGTATGCAGTTTTATTGATGAAACAGGTTACTTACCAGAGGCTCGGGGAAGAAGTGAATCAGTCTAGCTGACTGAATCGCCTTAAAAACCTTCAGCCGCAAGAAGCATGAAAGCATCTGAGGCATGCCAACTAAATTAGCATTAGATGAAGTGATAATATATTGGAACCCACAGCCCAACAGAAAGAAGTTTTAAAAAGTTTCTGTAGGCTGTGCAAAAGCTGTCTTTTGGAGAAGTGGTAAAAACCAAAAGATTATTAGCCAGTTTGAGTCAGCTGAAGATAGGTTGGACGTTACAGTCCAGCCTGTTGTACTAGAGAGAACATCCCTGCAGAGGCATGGATGTAATAGTGTAGGTCTTGGTGGTTTTTCATTTCTATAATTAGAGCTCATGTTATATAGAGAAATGACACCTGGTTTGCACCCTCTCCTGCAAGCTTGTTTGAAACCTGACATAGTGGTTTGAAAGTATGGCCCCATATAGTAATGATCTGTGAGAAGGGAGCTGTGTTTCTCTGAAGCTGTGAGGAGGCAGACACAGATCTTGGAGTTGCAGTTACACCTTTGAGAAGTCTCCCTACAAACTCTCTTTATTGGATGTCAAAATTATTTTATCTCCTGGGTACAGCTCAGGAATGGGGTGAAGCATTAGACTGTATTCTTCCTATGAACCAGGAGCCAAAAATTAGCTAAATCTCTCCCTCAGGAATAACTGCCATAATTTGTGATTCCAATAGGCTAGCAGCAGCAGATTCTTTACAGCTTCACAAATGCCAAAGTTAAAAAGCAAAGTTTGCAACGGCTGTGAAGGGCAGGCTGGCTATGTTAATAGCAGCATCCATTCTGAGCACCACACTTGCTTATTTGGCAGCCAAGGTACATGTACTATATTGGTTTCTATTGAAATATTCTCCCTACCCACAGCTGTTTGGCCATATCTAGCTGAAGACTGTATTGACTTTACACCTTTGACTACCCCACCTGCACTCTGCCCAATAATCCTGCTATCTAACCCCAGACTGAACACACTACATGGCTGAGCAGTTTTTAAACAGTTTTTTCCTCCACGTCGAGATGTGGAATTTGTCCCCAAAACTGTCTGGTCTGAGGTGCAGAATAGGTAATAATTAGTCCTGGATCAGAGTAGTAGATTGACAATCCTTCTTGTCTTGTGTAAGAGAGCTAAAGATGCCTGCTTTGTCCCATTGGAAGTTGACAGTCAGCATTTGTTCAAACAATAGAGCTTACATACCTCACTACATCAGGCAGAGAAAAGGTTAATTCCCTGCAAAAAGGAGAAACCTAGTTAGCTGGCCACACCCAGTGAACCTGCTCAGTCTCCACCTGGGCCCATTGGAACAAGTATTTAAGCAGGAAAGGAAAGAGTCTTTCAAATAAAAGCAGCAAGTATCCTGTTCCTCTTTCCCTACTGCAAGGGGACAGCAGAGGCAGTCACTTCCTCAGCCTAATCCTGAACATCAAAGCACAGGGACTGTTTTATTTATATCAGAGAACTTTGTTTGCCCCTCCTAATCCAGGAGGTAATGGAGCCATCTGACTCCCAAGACCAAACACAGCTAAGGACCTGCTTTACCCCTGCCAGAGGATGGAACTTCTTGCACAGCCTCTCAGATAAGCCTATTTATTTTCCTTTCATTTTGCATTCCCCTCACTGAAGTACACCACGCTGCCAGCACTGCACCTGTGATATTCAGTTCAGAGTTACCTGTTTTGTGAATAAAGCCCTGTATTTCAGTACAGTAGGGTTGAATGGTTACACTTCAGCCATATTATACTGAAATGCCCATTTTGCTCTATAATCTCACTCTACTGGACAGCTGTACTGCCTTATGAGATGGGTGTGGAGGAGGCATCAAACATGTTCTTAGTGGAGAGGGAGAAAAGAAGGCTCTGATAGGCTCTTCCAGTTACAACAGAGGTTACTGGAGAAACGAAAGCATGTAGATGTTCGAACAATTAATTTAATATATTCACTCTTTATAAAGCCATTATGTAAAACATATTTCTTACAAATGTAAAAAAAGCTGAATCTTCCGATTTTAGGATAAGGCAACTACATAAAATAGGTATTTGAGATGCAGCCTTAATGGCCAATCCTACTTTAGAAGGTATGTTATGTTAGAAGAAATCCTTAGTATTATGCAATCATCCTATAATTTCCTGTAAAAACCCTCACACAAAGCAGGATAAGAAGCAAGGCCAGGCAGCCAGTGACTGGTGGGTCAGCCAGCAGAGAAGCTAAGATTTTAATTCTGCTGCAGCCAGTTTTAAGGATCAGAAGGAAGTTGAAAACAAAGGACTGTTACAGGTTGCACAATGTTTTATTTAGGCAAACGTGCCCCTTGGAAAGTATACTCAAACTGCAAGAGAGTCCAACTGTAGATCACTTCCTGACATGTTTGTAGTATTATACATCAATACTGTGTAGTTATTGCATAGTGGAAACTTTAAATCTGGATTCTCAAGACGTTTGACCTTTACAAAATACACTAGTGATGTATGGGAACTTCCCCCCATGTAGAATTCAGCATATGACTGAGTCCTGCTCTTCAGTAAGAGAACATCTGTCAAATGCAGGATGTAAAACCAGGAAACAAGCTGTCAAAATAAGTGTCTCTTCCACTCTAATGAAATAATTTACACCATCTCAGGCTGGCTATTGGTTTTACCGCACTCACAGCTATATAAAAGTTGGAACCTTTTTTGAAATCTCATTCTGACTTAAATGTGATACAGTCACCAGGTTAATTTAGAACAATCAATTTCCAGTTTAGTATTTACTCATGTTCTACTGGAAAAGCACTAGCATTAGGTAATCAGTTACAGGAACTAGCAAAGACTTTTTAATGCTCAGTCACTGTGCGGGGTTGGGAGGGAAGACGGGGAGAAGGAACCAAGGTAGTAGAGAAATGTGTGCCAGAGAGGAGATGACTTGAAAAGCAAAAGATGATAATGTGATTAACTTTTGGGTAAAAGGAAAAACACTTGTCTTTAATTGAACATTTTCCTAATAGTACTCTCCCAGGCAGGTAGTCACTACAGTTTTTACAAGCCCAGTAGGAGGTCCCAAAAGAGAAGGGTGATATTTTTTGTGATAGTGAATGGAAAGGCAATCTTTCCACAAGCATCCATCTTCCTATGTTTTCTCAGATACCCTATGCACTTGCAAGTACAACTGAAGGGTTCTTTGTTTGAAAAAATGGTGGTACCTATACCTCAAACATTAAGTACGCTAGGCCAGCACTATTTCTCCCTTTTAATGAGCCCAAGTGGATATTTCCATAATCTGACAGTTTCTATCTGATGACCTTGTGCCTGGGGAGGTGTTTTTTCCATGTTTTTCCCTGTTCTCAAGTACTTCCATGTAACTAGACAAGGACTCTGAAGCTTCTGTTGCTCTCAACTGGAGAGCTTTGTATAGTTTCACACCCAACCCATCTTGTGAAGAGCAACTAGCAGGAGAAGGCTAACTTAGTCTCCACTTACAGCCTTCTGGAATACAAGGTACAAGATGGAATATGTCTGGACACTGCTTTACCAGTAGCTGAGACAGTAGAAATAGAGGGTATAAATATTTGATAGTGCTATTTTATGCTCCTACTTTGGGGAGGGAGGGTAATGGCCAATTTCATGAAGTCCGACACATGAAACGAATTCCTCAGAAAATCAAATCTCTTCCTTCAACCCCATTTTAGCCACTATTTTAAAGATTAAGAACAAATGATCTGTGACTCAGTGTGAGGTAAGTGCACTGAACTAGAGGTAGCTTCATTACAAGTTTTAGAGTCAGAACTGACCGGAGGCAGGCCGCCTCGCTACCAGAGCTTTGGTTGAACGAGCTTTAATTTCATTTGACCCTGAAATATCTATCTTATCAAAGACAGACAAGGAATGCTTGAATACAACCATTCCAACACAACAGTTCTGAGTATAGCAGGAATGCTGTGAGATCCTTTAGGGCAAGGCACCTGGAAAAGATTGCTGGATAGCCAGCCTGCAAAAGCACTCAGAAGGAGCCCTGTTTTTATACCGTTTTGCAAGTGTTGATCTAGTACTTCCACTTTAAAAGCCTGCTGAACTTAAACTCTAGCTGTAAGAACGGAAAACTATTGGCATTAACTTATCCAGAATTACAGCTTTACACCAGAGAAAAGCCTTGGTTACATACCACTCTTCATTACTACATTAGACCAGACATTGGCGTTCAAGGCTTGTACGATTCGTTTCACCCCTGTGGACTCTGGAAAGTCATCTAAACGAAAGAGACAAAACCCATGTAATTTCTATCAAAGTTATTCTGAACCCTAACAAGCATGATAGTGGAAAACTGAACTGGGAAAAGAGTCACGTGGTGCAGTAGAAATGGAAGAGATACCAGCCCTCTGTCCCAGACTCCAGTTACTAGAGCTTGCAACTCAACCCAAAGGGGCCTGACTACCAATGTCAGGGCTGTGTCAGGTCAGAAAACAATCCAACTCTCTCCAGGACGGGTCAGGGAGGCTCTGATCACTTTCCACATCACTGAGTGAGAGGTGCTGTGACTTGTCAGCAAACTGGCAGAAGTAAGGCATGCAGCAGCAGCTGCTGCTGTGCAGAACCCATGGGTAGGCAATTGCTGGAGACCTTGCACGGGAAGATGGGCTATGGGAAGCCCTAACTAGGCTGAGCTCTAAGGAAAAGATAGCAGTGGTGTGGACAGGTTCTGGGGGAAGCGTCAGGGCTGAAAAAACTCAAGCCTCTCAGGATTAGGTAGGCTTTAGATGTAGGCCGGAGGAGACCGCTTCTAATCACTGGAAAATTTTCTTACGTATTTAACCACTGAACATCTATCTACGTGTTCGTGAGAGTGCCTGTCCTATGCTGACGAGCCGACTGGTACTGAAACTGAAGGGATGTAAAAAATAACCTGCTAAGGGAAAAACATTTGTTCCTTTTTGCCTCCAATACCCTACATTTTTGCCAGGTTTTTTAATTTATTGCTTTATGTCCTCTGTGGGTTTAAGCATCATTGACTGAGCGTTCTCAGTCTTAAAAATGAAGGGCTGGAGATGTTGAATATTTAACAACACTTCCCCTTGCATATTTCTGAGACATTTGAGTTACAGGTATGAGAGCTATGAAGTGAAACACCGAACTGAAATCATGTCCCCGTATATTGTAGCAGGTGTCACTTATAGTATTGCTGTCTGTTCTGCTCTTGATGGAGAAACTGCTAGAGTTAGGACAAGTCCTGAATATTTAATGTAAAAGGCAATCCACCTCTCATCCCTCCAACAATTTGAGTTTATACATCATAAAGTAGCCAAAAAGGAGGAAAACCCAATTTTTTTCCCTTTTCAGTTCTCTATTTAAATAGACCAGAGAATAGGGCAGAGATGTTTGGCCAGTTGACCATTTCCTGTTCATAAAGTGTCCATGCTCTACTATTTAAAAGCTCTAGGACACACAATATAAAAAGTCTGATTAAATTTTGATTCATTGTAACATGATTACAGGAAAAGCCTAAAATTACTTCTCTCTGGAATCTGTAACTCCAGTTGCTCCTTAAATTACTATGACCTGACAGCTATTTTTATTATTTCAGTTGGCTTACTGCGTGCATCTGACAGCACTTTGTGTATACTCTGTTTCACCATTTCCTTGGATTAGTCAGTTTCCCCTGTTTGTGGAGGTCTCTCACAAAGCAAAGGGGGAGAGAGAAACATTTTAGGATAGGAAAATATGACTGCAAAAAAAAAAAATCACGAACGTTTCTGGGAATGACTCAGGGGCAGGTCTAGTAAATTACATTACCTTTAACTCCTTTTAAAAAATAGATTTCAAGGTGACAGTGACCCTTAGGTTTAAAATACAAACAAAAAGTCAAAGAGCAGGTCTTTCAGGAGCAAAGCATTAGAGTGATTGTCATGAGGCTGAATTAATAGTTCCTGCTCTCATTATACAAAATAGCTGACCGATATTAATGTAGTCACAATGAGAGCTTCAAATCAGCTGTGGCAGCTCCTTTGGTAATTTTTCAACCCCCTCTTAGCACTATTTCTTTGCTGCATCCATTTTATGTTCCTGGGAAAGCATTTCATGTAACAGGTTTACAGGGGAAACAAGTTACTCATTAGAATGTATTTCCTTCGTTGCCTGAGTCACAGTGATTCAATATGTTAACGTTAGAAAGGTACAAGAGCTAGAGTTTATGCATCACCACTCAAAAACTAACATCCTGGCTGATTATTAATATTGCTTATTTTATCTGCATCTAAACAAGCAAGTCATACTTTAAAATGAAAGTACATTTAAAAGAAATTTCCATTGAAAGAAAGCATTAGTAATTTTAAAGTACAACTGTACTCTGAAAAGTGATTAAAAATGATACCATGGGGTTTCATAATAGTCTCCCAGTAATTTCTGTATCAATTGAGCTCAGTTTACAAGTCAAAACAAGCTCTTTTCCCTAACTGGCAGGCCTGCAAACTCAAACTGATCTAAATGGCAAGTTGGGTTCTTTCCTTCTCGTACAGCACCAGTAACAAAGACTCTGTGAAATATGGAACCTTGTAACATTCTGCACAGAGATTCTTTAGGTGAAATTAACCTCTCCTTGACAGCTGTACATGCCCACTGCATTCAATGTATTTGAACTGCTATTAATATTAGTGAATAACTGATGCTTGGAAATATAGCCAAATGCATTGGCTCTATTGAAGTAGTGAACACTTTCCTTTTCTCAACACACACGGGAGATCTGCATCAGGAGGTGCCAAAACTCGACCACAAGAGTGGAACAGATCACATTTATCGTCACAGATATCAACATGACACAACCGGTTTTGCTTCATGGCTTTTAATTTTGAACATACAGCCACAAAAGTGATTCTGAAACTGCTTTGTTTCCTGCAAGACCGCACACACACATCTCCCTTAAACAAAAAACTAAAAAATGTTTATTCAAAAGGTAATTTAGTAGCCCGAAGACAAGAGATCATTAAACAATGTTTGTATTTTAAAAGTCTTCAAAGCTCTAAAAATACTTTCTCATCCCTTGACTCCCTCTACCAGTTTTTGTTGCAAATGGATCTGGAAATTGAGGATAAATGTTTTTTATTTTATATATGACCATTAACTATATCATCACAGCACTGGGATTGGTTAACAGCTGCTACAGAGCCAGAAGAGGGAGCACAAAACATAGTTTTTATGCAGGTGCTATATCAACAGCAGTGTATTTTGGAGGAGATAACCCTAGAGGAAACAACCAACTCCTCCTAACCCTGACAGGAAAAGCACCATTCTAACCACCCTTTAAATTGCTCCACAATCAGATTTGTAATTTTACTCGTTCTGAAAATAACAGGTTTTAACCCTACCGTCTTCATCAGGCAGCTCCTCTGGGCTCAGTTCCACCAGTTCAAAACTGTGTTTGATGCACCACTCTTGAGCTTTTTGTCGGGTCACACCTAAGGTTATGAAACATAAGCTGCTTTCTAAATGTCTAATTTTTTAAACTCTGCAACACCATATGTGAAGAATTTTTATACTCCCTCCCCAAAGCTGTCCTCTCGCGTTGGATCCTTTGGGAACAAAGGAAGTACAGAAATAGTCGGGTTCCGTTCATTACTAACATCACAAGTAAGGATACTATAGGCCTTTGAATTAACCGGCACCCTATCTAGAATCACTCTGTTTCCCTCTTTAAAAATCACGTATAAAGTCTTGGTTTTTGCCATTAGAGCTGAGACTGACATATAAATGAAAAGCCAAAACAGGGATTACTTCTGCTAAGGACTTGATCCTGAGCTAAATTAATTTGCTTTTGCACAGTGCATACCAACACAGGAATCAAGCTTACTTATATGCAATAAAAGGACATGGATTTGCACAAGAAAATGACCCCAAAAGGCTAATTCTTCTTTCTTCACACTGCAGTCAGAGCCCCATGATCACAGTGATATGCCCCAACTCTGACTCAAATGGACCATCTGTACAGGCAAGTGTATTTCAGCCCATTCAGCCACATGATCTCCCAGTTAATATTGTCAATAGTGTTGACAGATACCAAATGTGGGAGTGACTTTTCAGTGTGTACGCCTGTCCACTAGGAACTGGCGAGCCCAAGCATGTCATGGAGACAAATAAGCAGCCATCAGATGGCACATTTATGTCACTACCAACCTGGGTTGGATTTAAATTGCAATTTAAGTAAAAGGCTCCATCCAAGTACCAGCCAGGTGAATAACTCAGCTCTTCCCTATCAAATCTAAAGCTCTTATCCATATACTATAGCTGTAGTAAGTTGGCCAAGAAAACAAATAGCACACAAGATCACTTTTTCCAGCCAACCTTTAGTATCTTACCATTTTCAGAAACTCTGTCACACACCAAGATCATAACCTCTGGTAACCATTCTTCTGCCAGAGGAAGCCATGTAGAAACGCTGTCAAGACCAGATTTCTGGAGGAAAAAACAAGGTTGTTGTATGAATATCTTAAAGCACTTTGCAACTTCAAAATTAATCTTTAAAACCCTGTTAATGTAATGTTTAAAGCTGTATAGTTAAAAAAGACAGTCACAAAATGAGAGGGTTAAGGTTCCAACAGCAATGCTAGCTCATTGGTGTTGGACAGTTGGTATATCTTAGCATACGTTCACAGAACTAATATATTAAACAGAGGAAACAGGAATAGCAAATATCCCACGTCCCACATGGCTGAGTTCACATCGCTTGTTTAGATCTTAAATAACAAAAAATGCAAATTACGTGTGCATTCCTAACTTAGATTCCATAGGATTTTTAATATGTAATAATTTAACATTTAAGCAGACTTTATCTGGAGACAGTCTTGCAGTGCCAGGTGAAAGGTGTCTCTCAAATAGGAGGGAGCTTGAAATAGATTTATGCCTTTCTTGTTCATGATGTGAAAGGTTCTCCATCCCAAATGGACATTTTCTCCTTGTTTTTTGGTTTTGTTTTGCCTTAGAAATATTAGGAATCTCATGGCCTTTTCTGATTTTTACTGGATGACTATTTGGATGACTCCAACTATGTTGGGGCTCTCTTATTTCTTATCTCTAGTTGCCAGAATGGTTCCTTAGGACTACTGGTAATAGGCATAATTACTGGATGACTATTTGGATGATTCCAACCATGTTGGGACTCTCTTATTTCTTATTTCTAGTTGCCAGAATGGTTCCTTAGGACCACTGGTAATAGGCATAATTTAAGGCTGCTCTAACTTGCATTACAGGACCAGCCTAGAGCGCAACTGACACAGAATCTGCGGAACATAAAGATGGCGACAGTCCCAACTATAGTACATGAGATGATAATGTACAGTAACAAAAAACATTCTTACTAGTGTGCTGTCAAAGTAAACCACAAACGCCTGGACAGATTCAGCAATTTCTGTTGTCACAAGATATTTGTTTGGTACCACACACAGGTGAATATCAGCAGAATAATATTTATTCTCTATTGTCCAGGGGTAAAATCTCACACCCCCACTTGTAGACACATCTGCAGCAAGGTCTTCTGTTCCAGTGATACCTATACAAAATCAGAAAAAGGAATGATGAGATGGTAAAGAGAATAACGAGTACAGTTCATCTAGAAAAGTCTTAGACATAAGGCTAAATTTAGCTGGACTATAATACTAAGAATAGATATTTAAAAACTACCAGTACTTGTACTGACTCCAAAAGCTTATTTCCCAACTTACTATATCCTAGACTAATGCTAGCCATGGAGATAAATGTTGTAGCTAGCAAGAGTTACAGAAAAGTTTTAAGTTATTTTAATTGTTTTTTCTAGCCTTAAGTATGCTCTGCAAGATTGCATCTAATAATGCACACAATGGAGCACATTAAGGATGTTCTGTAGAAGGAATAAGAAAGCGGCTTAAATACCAAAGGTGCTGGCCTGGCTTATATCATGTGTAGTCACCCAAATACCGGCTGGGACAAAAAAAAAAAGAAGGAGCATTCTTGTCACTTTTGCCTACCTACTTGCAGATATACTTCGATGTTTATGTATGATCCTCCGAGTTCATATACTTGCAAGAGGCTGCATCAGTGACCTCTACTCAGTCCACAACAATCTTTTAAACAATTTACAAGCTATAAGGGCGTGGAATGAAATAAATTCAGTCAATGTCACTCTTAGCCAACTCATCAAAAATTGTTGTTGACTATGACTGAAAACGCACAACAAGATGGACTAAATTATCAGCTGTCAGAAATTTAGTTGTTTGCAGTGTGGTAGTCAGATTGGTCCCAGGATATGAGAGACAGAAAGTAGGTGAGGTAATATCTTTTACTGGACTAAATTCCGTTAGTGGAAGGGACAAGCTTTCAAACTGCACAGAGCTCTTTCTTGGGTCTGGGAAGATAACCAAAGCGTGTGAACTATATAGAAGCTGGGACAGATTATAAGATTCCTCTGTGGAGTTCTATGGGAGTTGCAACTAACACTTTGAAAACTTAGGCCATGGTTACACTGGCATTTATAGTGCTCCTGACGGCTTTATAGTGCTATAAACTCACTACCCGTCCACGCTGGCGAGGCACGTAAAGCGCTATAACCTCAGAGTTATAGCGCTCCTGGTAATCCACCTCCGCACGGGGAATAAGGGATGTAGCGCTCCCGCTGTAGCGCTACGGCGAGAATGTGGACACCCACTGCACTACAAGTGATCTCTTCAGATGCCTGGAGCCATTTAAAGCAATTGACATCTCTTCCCTTTCTTTTGAACTCGGCTGGAGGAATGCGGAAGTACCTTTTCAGAGTTTCTCTCTTAACTCGGCAGATAAGCAATGCAAATGTTTATGGAGGGAGTCTGTGTGAAAACAAAGCCTGCTAATCTTCTCCGTGAAAGGACACGCGCTGACGGGCTCTCAGAAGGACGGAAAAACCACTTGCTCTCTCCCTCCCCATACACACAACACGTCCCCCCTCACCCCCTTCGTTTGAAAAGCACATTGCACCCAGCTGAATGCTGGGATACCTGCCCTAATGCACTGCTCCCAATGCCGCCTGAAGTGCCACAAATGTGGCCATGCTATAGCGCTGGCAGGTGTCAGTGTGGCCACGCTGTAGCGCTATCCCTATAGCTGTATATGAGGACAGCTATAACCAATACCGCTATAAACCTGCAAGTGTAACCATGCCCTTACTCCTAAATAGTCCACTTTGTGGGTCTATAGTAACCTTTGTTAGTATTGCCTCTAGGCTATCACATAGCTTGACAGCCACCTGGTGGAGTTAAATTATAATTAGTAGCAAAGAACTACAACTACATAGCATTGAAATAGTCAGCATAATTGGAATCAAATTGGGCAAAATCATAGTCTGAAAAATTTATAGAACTGTATCCATTAATGCGAGTCTATCGGAGAACTACAGGTCTGTGGGGATCAAAAGGTTCAGGGGACTTGAAATGGATTAAGCAGTTTTTCAGTTCTCACGGTCAGATTTTTAAAGGTATTTAGGTGCCTAAATGTATAGACAGATGCTTACTAGGATTTTCAAAAGTACTATGGGCATTTCTCCCAGTGCTTTCCAAAGACCAAGTCTCTTTCCCAAGAAGTTTGATTGAATTCCACTTACAGTATATGGGAGAACAGTTTAAATACAGGTAGATGAGGAATTTCATTGGCCAGGATATCATACTGAAAATGGGGTTTATTGTGGGATTTGAGGGAAAACGGGAAGGACTGGAACACATAGATGGTGGAGGGAGCAGCTGTTCAAACACATCAGTGGATGGCACATAAGAGACGTTAAACAAAAGTGTTATGCAAAACACTGAAGCAGAGAAGCTTGGTAGGAAGAGAAAGGCAGTGAAAGAATTAGAGGACAAAATCTGACCTTGGTAACAGATGACTAATCTGTAAAAGAATCTCCTAATCTAGTTTCATAAACTTTGTTTTTCACAAACTGGCTCCTCCACACCTATATTCTAACTCTTTGGCTTGCTTTTCTTATACATTTTATATGACAAAACCTCTGAGACAACTTTCATCTTATTTTACAACATTTATCATTTTTGGTGCCATTACTTTTCTATTGTCAGAGTGAACTAATGGCTTTTAATGTAATCAAAGTCCCTTCTGTTTGATCAGAATGTTCACTTAACAACCAGAAAACAAAAGAAATTAAGTAGAGGATTTAAGATAACTCAAGGCCAAACAAATCTTGACTCTGGATTCTCTAGTGTTATGTAACCAACTGTTAGTCTCAAATCCATGGTGATATAAGTATACTGCAGGGGCCACTACAACATCTAACCAAAATAATCTGGATTTATATGTAATTTTTAAAAAAATGTTAGCTCACTTCTAAAAACAAACAGTTTAAAATCCTAGATCATGAAGATGTTTAGATTTAATGTATACTGTTTATCAGTAACTTTCAACAATATCTGAGAAAGTTCTTCCTACAGTTGTCTGCCAAAAACTGTCTGCAGGATCCAGTATTTACTCTGCACCATTTTATGGCCTTATAGACATCTAAGAAAAGAACTCTGTGTTTGGTGGCTGGGTGATGCCATCAGTTGCTATGATGCAAACACTCAAGTCTCTAGTCTAGACAGGCTAGTGGAAGAGGACTGCTTTTCAGTTTGTTCTAAACACACATTGAGTATTTTCAGTTCTAAACCTCCTCAAGTAATTTGGATTACACACACAACCTTCAGAAAGCCCTTTAACAGATTGTCTTTAGCATTCAGTAACAGTGAAACTCTTGAAAGGTGATACCTCCTTCCAAAATCCATAGAGCTGTTCACTGGGTCATACATCAGTTTTATTTAGAATAAAGATTGTTTTAAAAGTGTCCCTTGCATGCCAAAACTAACACTTGTTTCTAGTGTAAAGTGGGGGGGTTGTAAGATTGATATACTACAGCCAGATTTAAGTACAACGGCAAACAACCACCATTTGCATTAGTTTCACACTCAGGATATTAACAAGTAATAATGCCAATTACTACTGCACCAGCAGTTTACTAGCAAATTTCTAATACTACAATTTCATATTCTGTTGCAAAATCAAGGTAGTTAAGATATTGTTTGAAAAACCCAGGGACTTGTTTGGCAAGTAACAATCCAACAAGCAATGAAGCATTTCTAAATACATTAATACCAGTTCTTTTTCTAAATGGCCAGTATATGTATCACACTGTTTCAAATGCAGGTAAAATACAATTCATTTGCCTGGCCTAGAAGTAGTTATACTGTGGTGGGTTATTTGGTTTTTGGGGTATTTTTTTGTAATTTCCACCTAAAGCATGTTTTGGCACTTTAGTAATCTGTCTTATGAAAGTTATCTCAGAATTGATTTTTTAGAATTGCTTGCCAATGCTAGTGGAAGTTAGCTATTTAAGTTATGCGAAAGCTGTTCCTCACCACCACCTTGAAATCATGCAAAAATTTTCAATCATTTAGTCAAAAATTCCCTCTATTTTCATGTTTCCCTTTTGCTATTGAAGATATTCGGTCTCTGAGAGCTCTTATCTCTGCCCTGCTTCTCCCTCCACTTGATCCTTTAACAAAGCTATAACTCTGACAGTCTGTTGACACTGAAATCACTTTAAAGTCACAAAATCAACATTTTAACTTCACTGAATGACCAGGGGGAAGAAAACAGAATGAGGAAAGAAAGTCTTTGTTTCAAAATAAGACGAGGAAGACTTTGTAGCAAATTAGAGACTAACCAGTTTATTTCAGCATAAGCTTTTGTGGGCTATAGCCCACTTCATCTCCTGTCAGACACAGAGATCCATTTCAAAAGGTAATTTTTTCTCCTGCTGATAATGGCCCATTCAAATTAAACAGCCTCTTAGAATTGGTATGCTAATGTACAACTTTTTTTTTTGCTTTGTGTCTGTATAAATGCATCTTACTTCTGTTCCATTCTATGCATCCGATGAAGTGGGCTATAGCCCACGAAAGCTTATGCTGAAATAAACTGGTTAGTCTCTAAAGGCAGGGGTGGGCAAACTTTTTGGCCCGAGGGCCAGATTGGGTTTACAAAATTATATAGAGGGCCAGGTAGGGAAATCCCCATCCCCAATCCCGTCCTCTCCCACTTCCTGCCCCCTGAGTACCTCCCTCAGAACCCTCAACCCATCCAACCCCACCCCCGACCTTGTCACCTGACTGCCCCTTCCAGAGACCCCTAACCACCCACCCCCTACCCAATTCCCCTGCTCCCTGTCCCGACTGCACCGACCCCATCCACCCTCCCAGCCCCAACCTCCCTCCGAGAACCCCCACCCCATCTAACCCACTCAGCTCCCTGATTGCCCTCTCCAGGGACCGCCACCACCACAACCCCAGAACGCCCCCCTTTACCATAAGGGCTCAGCGCGGCTCTGGGGGAAGGAGGGGAAGCATGCAGCCCCAGCCCCCCGGAGTGCCGCTCATGCAGCACTACTCCGCATAAAAGGGGATTGCACAGCCCCAGCCCCCGGAGTGCTGCCCCTGAGGCGTGGCTCTGGGGGAAGGGCTGAGCGCGCAGCCCTGGCCCCCCCAGAGTGTCCCCAGCGCAGCTCTGGAGAGGGGATGAGCGTGCAGCCCCGCCCCCAGAGTTCTGCGCACATGGCGTGGCTCCAAGGAAGGGGCTGGGCGCACAGCCCCGGCCCGCCGCAGTGCCGCCCACGCGGCGCAGCTCCGCTCCACAGAGGAGCCGATCGCGCAGCCCCAGCCCCCGGAGTGCCGCCTGCGCGGCACGGCTCTGGCGGAGGTGGGAGTGCGCAGCCCCAGCCACAGTGCTATGCGGTGCGGCTTCGAGGGAGGGCCGGATGAGACGGTCCCACGGGCTGGATCCAGCCTATGGGCTGTAGTTTGCCCACCCCTGCTCTAAGGTGCTACAAAGTCTTCCTCGTCTTATTTACGGATACAGACTAACACAGCTGCTAATCTTAAATTTGTTGAAAAACACTCCCCCTCCCCCCGCTTACGTTAGCTAACTCAGTAAGAATTATAAATGTATGCAAAAAGGAAGTCAGTGTGTTTTTAAAAATAGCTCCCCAAACATCACTGTGAAAGATCTTTCACATCAGCTCCATCCATAAGAAATTTAAAATGTTTACAGAACGTCTAGCAATTTTGCCTCTAAGTTTAAGCCTCTAAAAGAATTCAAGAATGTAAAAACAAAAACCAAACATACTCACAAACGCTTTCCTTTTAGCTGCTAAGTTTCTGCTATTTTATGCAACTTTCATTCACCCTATTCTGCTTCTGATTATAGACATTTCTCATCCAAACAGAATGACTTTTCCAGTCATAATGTGAATTTCTCCCCAAGAACCATGTGGAATTAAAACTTTGGTACACAAAATAACTCAAATACTGAAGCTATCATAAAGTTTTATAACTTGCCTTGAGCTAAATTGCATACTTATGACTTTCCATAAAAGTAATTAGAGGTTTGGGATAGTTACTACATTTTTACAGTACAACCATGATGTCCCATCTCTATATATTACTCTTGCTGATAATATTAAGTGCAGCTTGGATACTTTATTTTTGATAGCTTCTACAGGTTTGTCACTAGTTACATTTTTCACTAAAAATCACTACCTATACTAAGATATTTAAGTGTTTTGCCTTCTGTTTCTGCTATACAGAGGCTGTTTGAGGGTACTGAAATAAACTGTCTAGACAAATTAAGAATTATCCAGAATGTTACTCCACCTTGGAATTAGTTTCATATATTGTACATACTGGACTACATTTCCATGAATTTTCTTCCCACAATAGAAGACAATTTGTATTTTAATGCAAAAACAGGTTCTCAATTATAATGAAAGCTTTCCACATCCAGTTCTAGAAAATATTTTTTTAGGATAAAAAACATTTCAAATTCTGCTTGCATTTGGCCAAAACAAATATTTCCAGAAAACTGATATCATGGCAAGAGCACGTGTCTCAGTAAACTTACGTCTTTAGAGAATTACTCATTTTCACGTTTGATCTTCCCAGCCATCAAGAGGGTCAGTGGTTTAACATCCAAAGAGTCTAGAAAACCAACTGACTCACTCAGTGACTACAAATGTAGGCAGGTCTATTGGACTGACTTCTCTGGCTGTCCTCTTCATGGAACAGAGATGGGTTATTCAGATTACAATAGTACCCATGAGTCCAAATGGTTCAGTGCCCAGTGCATAACACTGAATATATCGGACAGTTCCTGCCCCAAAGAGACTCTGTGAGCAGAGTGTCACATGCACAAATGTAACATCTTTTTTAAGAGGGCTTCATCTGTAGGGGAAATGTTAATGTTTAAGTGCCTTTGCTCTGAGAATCACAACAGGAGATAGTGGACTAGCCCAAGCAGAGATGCTAAAACCACTGTAAACAATGTGGCATTTTTGACTGACTGGTTCAAGACCAGTCTCTTGCAACTCACGAATGACTAAAGTTCTTTAAAGCTGAAAATCTTACATTTCCAAAATAGTGTATCAACTTGGTCCAGAGCAAGACACAAGAAGCTTCCTAACACTCATGGAATCTATTCATAGTGTCTTTCTAACCCCAGGCAGTTAGTGGTTGGCTTATGCCTTAAAGCATGAATTTTTTATATGACTTAGGTTTTTAAAAATTCTGTTTAGTGTTCTCATTTCCCAAACAAATATCTTAGTTTTTTTTTTAATACTGCTAAGATCTTGTACTCTGATAGTCAGGGGCAGCAATATTCCTGGATAAGTTAAATTTGTTGCTTTTCAAAGTTCATTGGGTGTTTCTTTGGTCTTGTTATGAGAGAGGATAAATGAAACACAGCAAGATTCTGAGAAGGAAAGGGAAGGCAGACACCACAAAACTTAAGAATGTAGGTGGCCTATCATATTCCTGCCATTTGTAAAACATTAAAAGTTCAGCAGACATTGCATACATGGAAGGCAACTAACGTATGGAATGGACTGTCCAAATTAGTTAGAAGCTTGAAGTATGACCTTTAAAATGAGCTGAATATGAATATTTTTAAGTCACAGGAGATAAGCTACAGAGCTGAAGGTCTGTCCATCTTCCCCCCCCCCCTCAGAATTTACGGCTCTATAAAGCTATGAGAAAACAAATACCTAAAACTTAAGCACCCCTGCTATGTCTAGTATTTATTACCACTGGACTAGTAATGTTCTTTTAAAACCCATTGCAAATCCCCTGCTGCAGGTTTTCTTCTGAAGACTACAGTAAAGTATTCTTGATTTTCTTTTTGGAGTGCTTCCCAATTTTAACACTAACATGTTTTAAATTGTTTTAGTCAAAGAACTGAACTATCAAGTTTCCTCTGGTCTGGTAGGTATGCTACTAGCAGTTCTCATATTGTGTCTTGAGAGCCACCTGGTGGAAAGCAACTATAAGAAATACCCCCTGAAAGTTACACAGGAAGTAAGAACTTTTCAGGAATACATTTAAGAATCACTTTTCTGAATGAAAGAGGGAAAACCACCAAGCACCAGGGATTAGCTGTACAGCTGCGCAGTTGGTCCACCAGGGTGTTAAAATGTGATCTGAGTGAGTAGACAGTGTTTGGAGTGGTAATGTCATGATTTTGCAAGACTGTTTCAGATAACTAAATACATTTAAGGTGCAGGTGCCCCATTCTGTGCTTTAACACCCATTATATAATGTAACACACAATACAACCGTCATAATATAGTAAAATATAAAGGGCTGCTCACTGCATCTTGAAACAAAAATATATCCAACTGCAAATATGCTGACAAACCCATAGTGCTCACAACATACCCCTTCAACCCTCAAGCACCCCCTCCCCACCTCCTGGTAAAAGGTTGAGGGAACGGGGAGAAGAGCTTTTCAACAGGCCTGAAAGTTTAGAACAAGCCGAGGTTCTAGAAGACCATGGGAAAGTGAGTTCCAAAGTAGCTGCAGTTTATTGGTTAAACCCAATATCTTGACTTTTGACCCAGAAACCTCTTGGAAGCCACTGCAGATCTTAGAGCACTGCAGAATGTGTTCATGGTAGGAGACTTTGCTTAATAAGAGGGCATTACATCCTGCTTTAGTTTCAGCTTCTAAGTGGTCTTGATGCATAGCTCTAAAAAGAGCACCTTACAGTCATCCAATCTCAAAGTAACAAAGTGATGGATAATGGTGATAAGGTCCCTGCATCTGAAAGGAAAGGCTCAGATGCAACAAAGAGAGATGCTATCTGGGGCTCAAGGAGCAACACAGCATCTACCACAGGCCTGCACAACTTGGAAAGCAACGAGGGCCATATTACTGCAAAAAAAACACCTGCGGGCCGAAAAGCCTCGCCCTCGTCCCACCCCCATCTGCTTCCCCCTACCCCACCGCTTGGCTTGCCCCACCCCTACTTACTTCCCGCGGGCCGCACAGTGAGCCCGTGTGGGCCGCATGTGGCCCCCGGGCCGCATGTTGTGCAGTCCTGATCTACCAGCACATCTCAGTTACATGCGTGTGTTACAAATGGCAGTGCCACTCCCGACTGCCACTATGAGGTCTTGTCTATATAAGCAGGGTGAACTGATTTAAGTAAATCAATTTAAAATTCACACTTTTGGTTAAACTGATGCCGAGAGCCCAAATTCTGCAAACTCTACCAGTGCCGCCTTCCCATGCTCTAGTACTTCCTCTCAGTCTTGTCTTGCCCTCATCTAAATGCCAACCTCAGATAGCCCTTGGGTTGTTTGTTCCACTATTCCAGTTGGATCATGTGATTTACTTTCATATACACAACAATTTAAGTTGGTTTTTTTTTGTCAATACCTGTCACTATTTTACTATCTCCATTCAGTCTCTCTCTCTCTTTCTGTGAGTTGCCTTCTCAAGTGTTATAAGTAATCTAATTGATGATGCAAAATAAGACTAAGACTCTGATTTGGCATTCAAAAGCAATGGAAATCTAAACGTTTCAAAGAGGTTACTATTTTTAAAAAGTCACATCTGGTTTATTTGAGTCACTTATGAGTTCCGACTTCCATAGCTCTCAAACAACTAATTCTTCCAATCCTATTCTGCATCATCAAGTAATCAAGATATCCCCACCGTGTCTTATTTTAACTCCTTTAGGTTTCTCTCTAAGACACTTACAACCTCACAATTTTGCGCTTTATGAAAATACAGCGTTCCCTGCAATTTCCCACAACTTTCTCACAACCAAGCAGCAACAATAGATAACCAGGGATAACACTTCCCATATTTTTTTTCCTGGTGCTGAACTAACATGCAGACTGAATGAGAACTTGCATGGTTTAAGTTACAACCTTAAAGTTGACCAGTTGCTCTGATGTGATTGCCTTTGCTTAAACATCTTTACTGCCGTTCAAGTCACACCTAAAGTTGTAAGATTTTGAAAGTGAATTATTTAATGTTACTGGTCTTGATTCCCATTAGGTGTTTTAGAATGCATGTAATTTATTTGCCAGTTCTGACTACTCTTTAGGACCCATAGTTGTTGCCAAATTATTGAACCTTTACAGATGAATGATAAACCATGACAATTTTTGTTGAACCATAAAATAAAAGCTGCTTCTTGGGCAGATTACCACTCCCTAGAGTCATATCATGCAAAAAGGTAATTTAGTTCCTTGCACTGAACATTCTCTCCAATTTTTCCTGACTGCGAGGCATGTGATCCAAATAACTTTTTCAGACCATATGAATGCTATTAATCATCCTCCTAGAAGTCAAAAACACTACTGCATACTACAGATTCAATCTGGGCCAAATGCATGGAAATTGCAAAAAAATCATGGAATATTTGAGTGAGGGGAGAAAAGCAGTGGAAAGAAGAGATTTTTCCATCCCTCTTTTGGTGTCGCTAAAACAAATCTAAGTTGGGGTTATAAACAAAAATAAGTCATTTGTTAAGGAACAGGCGCTGCCTAAAAAGCAGGAATTCAGATGCACTGCATCGCTGGAAATAGCAGAATGCTGGAGAATTGTTCCCCTTTGTTTTCCCCTGCTGAAGAATTTAATTTTAGAATTACCTGACTTAACCAGCTAAACACATGTTCATTTTTCACAGGTACTTCCTGGAAGCTCACAATGTCTGATTTCAGGGTTTGTGGTTTACTCAGATGGTTCTCTGTAAATTTTACTTATTCCTGGCTAGTAGTCATTTATTTTACAAAAGTTTGTCTTAATCCCCAGGGGAATGTCAAACTTCAAAGCTTAAACTATTTGGTTTGGTGCAGGCTTTCACAGAATGCTACTTTCCCCTATACAGAACCTGCATGAAACAGACTGTGATCACATCTCTCAGGCAGGTCTGAGTGAGGAGGCAGCTGCTCCTGGAGGGCACTCACATGAAAGGTACAGAGTAAAATCCTACCCCTTTCTCTTTTAACATCTATAAAATCCCCAAGAGAGTTTGCTGAATGCCATAGCAGCTAGTGTCAGTAACAGGGGCAGCAACCATTCAGACGTGGTGTGCTGAGTCTTCATTTATTCACTCTAATTAAAGGTTTCACATGCCAGTAATACATTTTAAGATGATTTCTTTCTATAAGTCTGTAATATGTAACTAAACTATTCTTGTATGTAAAGTAAATAAGGTTTTAAAAATGTTTAAGAAACTTCATTTAAAATTAAATTAAAATGCAGAGCCCCCCGAAACGGGTGGCCAGGACCCAGCCTGTGTGAGTGTCACTGGAAATCAGCTCGTGTGCTGCCTTTGGCACGCGTGCCATAGGTTGCCTACCCCTGGTCAATAACATGCTTAAGGCAGAAGCTCAAACGTCTCCTGGACGGCTGTGATCGAGGCCATGAAGCAGAGGTTACAATGCTGGACTGGAGGACACTGGGCGACGCTTAACCTGTCCCTGTACAGTGGAAAGGATCATGACCCCGCACCAGCTTTACTGCCACGCCACCACCTCGAGTCTGTTCCACTTTCACCCGGGCACTTCCACCCGCCAGCCCCGCAGCTTCAGCCGGGCCACTCTGAGGTGCGGCGCGGCGGGCGCTTCCTAGCACCAGCGCCGCCAAGGCAGCTGCTGTAGCCAGAAGGCGGGTAGCTCTGCTGAGGTGGCTCAAGCCCGAGACGACCCCACCGGGCGCTCTCGGAGCAGCGCTAGGTTCGCGCCCCGCGCGGGGCGGGAGTGAAAAGCAACAGGCGCGAGGCGGACGCTGCGAGCGGACAGCACCGCGTGACGGGCAGAAGGGCCCTGAGGCAGCAGAGGACGAAGGGGCCAGTACATGGGGGGGGTGGAGACCGTTGGGGGAGAGGTGATCGGAGGGGGAGGGGCAGAGCTCCCCCCCCCCCCCCCTTGACGGTTACTCACTTTTAACCAACTCCTCCCCGGCAAAGTCGGCAGCGCAGCTGGTTATCAGGGCACAAGGACCCACCACCGCCATCGCTACCGGCCGCCCGGTGCTTCCGCTTCCGCCCCAAGCCCCGCCCCTTCCGGCCTGGTGAATGGTACCCTCCGAGTAGGGGAGGCGGTAGCTTAGCGCAATGAATGACCTTCTCTGTGAAGGGAGTGGCCCGGGGAGAGGTGTCGCGGGCAGGAGAAGCCCTCCTGGATGATGCCCGGACGGCGGAGAGTGCCAGCCGCATGGAATGTTCCTCCCCCGGCAGCAGATGGTACGGTCCGGCCAGCGCGTCCCGTTGCTAGGGCACGGTCACGTGCACCCTCATGCCCCCTCCGAGCGGGACGCGGGAGCCGTAGCCCCAGGCGCCAATTGATCCGAAGCTGCCATGGCCGAGGTAGTCGGGACGGGAGAGGAAATCGGAGCCATTCTGGTCCAGGTAGGTCACAACTGACCGATTCCCCCTCTCCCCGGCCGCACGGGTCTCGGGGGCGGGGGGTTCAGCTGCCCCCTTTTCCCATGAGCCTTTGCCCTTGGCCAAACTCCCGTGAGCCTCTGGGCGGCCAGCCAGTCCTCCCCCCACCCCTCCCGGGACTCGGGTGGGGGGGCGGATGGGTCATGGCCAGGGGCAGCCCAGGCTCTGTGGTTGGGCCGCAGCGTGAATGGAAAGGGGGGTGGGGAGGGTTGACACACTGAGGCAGGCAGCCGCCCCCCGCCCCCACGCCCATGGCGGCCCGGGCAGGGGGTACCCCTGTGGGTGGGCACCACAGCCTGAGGGAGTCCGACCCCCCCGGTGATGAGAGGGTGGCACCACTGAATGGCAGGTGGATGGTAAGGTGAGGGCAGGGGTTCGCAACCTTCACCGCACCGTGACCCCCTTCTGATAACAAAAATCACTACACAACCCCAGGAGGGGGGACTAAGCCTGAGCCTGCCTGGCCCCTGCTATCCTGGACGTTGAGGGGCTTCAGTCCCGGGGGTGGGAGGCTATAACCCGAGCCCTGCCACCCGGGCTGAAGCCCTCAAACGAAGCATAAATTAGAAAGTAGCATGCTGTTGTTTCAATTGGAAAGAAATCAGTCATAGTAAATAAACCTTTCTACAAGCTGTAAGTGGTAACAGTTGCTCTATCGTTTAGATTGTAATATAGTTTAATGCATTTCCTTCACCACTCTCAAAGACTTTACAGGCTGAGGACATGATCTGCTTAAACTGAAACAAATTGAAAACTTCCACTGATTGCAGTGGAGGTAGGCTATGCAGATAGGTGAAAGGAAGTGGAAAGAGATTAAGGGGATCACCCCAGCTACTCACTGACTTGATGGTAGCACTGGGAATGTTGGTGGTGAGGCATATTCAATCAAATACTGATTGAATATGCCTCACCACTGCAAAACTGTTTGACTAGACTCTGGACTGAAAGATACAAGAGGTAGTTTACAGTCTTATTCATGTCATGTTCCCCAAGCTGATCTCCTGTAATGGCTGGGCATGGCAAGGGGAGACAGTGGGGAATGTATTCACAAATGATATGTTTATGGAAAAATGGTGGCACAGCGGATGATAATTTGCTGGTGAACTTGGAGGTAAGCACCTGTGATATGAAACCAATCTGGACAAAGGAGTCAAGGGAGGGGGATTCAAATTATAATTACTTCACAAAGCCACTTGTACTCTAAATTCTGTGGCACAGGAATATGAGTAGAAAATATCACCTGAAATTTCAAACTGTCTCTGATGGCATGGGGTTGCCTGTGGCCTCAGGTTTAGGAACATTATCTGAACTGGCGCTGACTTAGAACTCAAAGCCCTAATTCAGTAGAGGGATGGTACCCTGCCCATGTAAAGGAAATGAGTTGACTTAATAGGTCTTTTCCATTTCTGAGTACTTTGATCTAGAACAGTTCCTTTGTGGTGCTTATAATAATGTATATTATTATAAGGCTAGAAAATAAAATGCACTTATCCCTGGTGGCTGCACTAGCTAGCGTTCAGCTTCTAGGTGAAATTCAACAGGTTGGTTAACCAGGTTTCAGAGGAGGGGATGTGGGCCCTTCTGTCAACAATTGAATGGAGTGATGGGGGTCTATCACCCAGTGGGGAGTGAGGAAAATTGTTGTTCTTTATGTCCAGACACACTAAATAATGGGATATTTTTTCTTTTTCTCCTTCGAGACTAAGATTCTATTTCTGTGGGATAGGCAAGGTGAAAGGAAAGCACCTTGAGTAATAAATGTCACAGTAAGTTGGCTGGGGTACTAGCACACAGAGGAGGGAAGGTGGATGGTCTGGGGAAACTTAGTTATATAAATGTGTGTGATAATGTGTAGGAATATATATAAATCATATGTGCATATATAATCATGTATGTATCATTGACATTTTGCTTTTATGTTATTTGTGTAATTATTGTTTGTCTGTCTTGTCTATTTAGATTTATAAGTTCAGGCAAAGCCTGTCTCTTCCTAAATGTTAGTACAGTTCTTAGCATAATGGGGCCTTGAATCTAGTTGGTATCTTTTTAGTGTCCCCACAGTACAAATAATCATAATCAGTGACAAAGACCTATGTGATCTTGATGTAAGCTACTTCAATGACTTCCTCTGCCTTTCAAACCTTTTGCAATACCTGTATGCCTCCAGAACTGTGCCAAGAGTGATGCTTGAATGGAATGGGGTCAGGATCCCACTTAGTAGCAGGCCCTCACTTCTGAAGCGCTCTGGCTCAGGTGTCATTGTAAGATGTTGTTCAGGTTTTTGCACTACCTGTCAGTTTTGGAAGTACTTGGCAAGATTTCTCTGTGTCTCCTGTAAAATTGCAGGGGCTCACGAGGGTATTTGCATCCTCTATTTAGGAAATGTTTTTCCTCTGAATTCAAACCATGTGAAGTACATTTGTTCTGGTGAGATGTGTGCATTATTGGTATAACATAATTTTGTAGGTTCAAGAAGACCTTCACCAGCTTAAGGACAAATTGACAAGTATCAACCTTGAACAAAATGAAGAGGGTGTGGATGTTCACGTTCTTGAAACAGCCATTGAAAGAACTGAAATTGGGCTGAGAGTAAGTAGATCCACGGTTCAAACAGAACAGGAAGAACTTGCCAATAGTGAACTGTGTGTCAGTAATTCATTGTAAATTGTAATTCATTGTAAATACATGGGTCTGAGGAGTTGCCTCTGTCTGTATTCCATTTCTGAATAGCAAGCAACAAGATGCACCAAGCATTCTATTTCAAAGCCATTATTGCACATTTTGGGCCTTGTGGCTTATGAAGTTATCCAAGATGTGCTATAATTACCCATAAATGTCCAGTCTGTCATTCCTTTACAAGTAATTATAAGAGCTAGAATGTTAAGTTAATTGATCCAAGTGAATAGCTGAGTGTGCCTAACTCCCTTGTAATAATCTAAACTTGACATTTTTTCTCTAACAGAAGCATGCTGAGAATTATTTAAATGTTATAAATAGAAGTGTGTTGACTATTCCCCATACTGAGGAAAAAGAAATATATTCAGAAAATCCCTCCAAATGGTAAGTAAAAATGAAAGTGATTTTATTGTGGAAACTAATGCAAGTAAATACTGTAAACAGTTAACTTCCCCATTCATATGGGGCACCCAAAGCGTGGAATTTATATACTCCTACCAATGGAGGGAGACATGAAGAACACTTAATAATGTCAGACTCCTCTTAAGGGAATGGAAGGAGCTGAATATTTAAGCCATCAGCTGAAACACTTAACCTGGATGAAGTTAATAGATGAGTGCTCTCTTCTAATTCCAGATTCACTTGTCTGGAGAAATACTTTGCATTGTTAAAATTGTATTGAGTCATGGATTGCTCTTCTGTATTACATAAAATGCTGAAGAATATACAAACAAAATGCAGTTCCCCACAGGTATATCAAGCTTTTCTGCTAACTCATATAACTACTATTTTTTCTGATTTGGTTATATGTGAATTTTAGTAAAACTACAGTAGCCTACCAGATGAAGGCAGTACAAGATTTATAGGTAAAGAAGAGCAAGTCTTGCAACTTCTATAATTTCGGTTTCTTTCTAAACTAGGAGGCTTCCTACTGGTGCTGCTCAAAAGCAGTTTATTTTTCCACGGGTGCCTGTTAAACCTCCGACTACCCTGCCGTGCAGCAGATCAGCACCACGTATTTCTCCAGGTTCACAGGTCTGAAATAACTTATTAATACTATGACAAATAGACCCAAAGTAAATGTTGTAGACTAGGGTCAAAAAGCTTACCAAGAATGCCTTTCGTCTGAGTCAGCTAAATATATGAAATTGCTTAGCAAATACTCCTGTAATTTACATTCTCTTAGCCGTCCTGTTCCAAACTCCGCACAGAGTCACTTTAGGCCAGCTTGGCTAGTTGGTGGCTCTGGGTTTTAGAAAATTCTCCGAAGAGTGAGCACTCCTCAGAGATGGGAGGCCCTTTTCCTGACTTCAGAGCAAGGGAAGATCTTGGCCATAGAGCAGTGGTCTTCAAAATGGGGTGCGGGAGACCCTGCTGCCGCTGCCGATCCCGCCCGGGAAACTGCAGAACTCAGAAGCGGTCTATTTTAGTCCTGCCAAAATGCCGCAGAAAGCGGAAGCTTTCTATTCGGTGGCATTTCGGCGGACATACCCCGGGGGTGAGTGGAGGCGGAATCGCAAAAAGGGGCCGCCGTGGAAGAACTTTGAGGAACGCTGCCATAGAGGACCTCAAAAGCCTCAGAGGAGCCTTTTAAAAGAGACTATTCAAGGTCAAGAAAAAGCCTGCTGCTTTTTTTCCTTTTCACAGTGACATCAAAGAGATTGTTAGGGAATCCTGGAACAAGTTAGCTGCTTGTTCTGCTTTAAGGCTTCAATCCCATATAAGCATGTGCTTAACTTCATGACTGTGAGTAATCCCTTTGAAATCAGTTGCACTAATGTTAAGCATATGCATAAGTGTTTGGAGGATCGGTGCCCTTTTTACTTGAGAGATGCCAAAAGCCCTGGGGAATTCTTCTGTTCATATACATGGTGATTATCTCTGTAGAAAAGTCAGCTCTCCCACTGGAAATCTGATATTGGCTGTTTTTTGCAAGTAGATTTTTTTTTTTCTTTACCAAAGTTATGGGTTTTGAAAATGTTTGTTTTATTCTGTCTTGTCAATTTTGATTGGTCAGTTTAGTCACAGAGTGGTAATTTTAAAAGATTATTTTTGAAAAAAAAAATTAAAAAATTCAGTGACAGACTTGAAAAATAAAATTTTTATCACAAATTTTAAAAAATATTTTTGATAAGGTCTAATCAGCATTGTGACCATTGACTGAATAGTATCCTAGGTTACCTGGTATAATCCAGAGTTCTCAGGCCATTTTGAATTAGGTTTTAAGTTAGGGAGGCATCAAATAGGCTGAGACCAGGTTCTTGGTAGGAGGAGCTCTGTTGGATGCCAGAACCCTAACAACAAGGTAGGGAACAAGGCTACTTGCAGGAATGAACCAAGGAGCAGCAGCCAGGATTTCATACTGCTGGATCCCTGTGCAGAAAATCAATTTATAAATTGACTAAAATTTCCTTTGTCACTGTAAAATTGAAGAAATTTGATCTAGAAATCTTAAAGAAACAATGAATGTGGAACTCTGTGACTCTGTTTGAAGAGGGATTGTTTAGATTACACCTGCATTTTAATTCTCCTGGTTTCTTTCTATTTTGAGATGCAACCTTAACATTACTTTAATATGTCTCTGTGCACTAAAATCCCATCATTTACACTTTAAAAAGAATGTAAACTTTACACTTCTTTAGGGTTCTGTTGAACAGAACACCCACAAGACCATGCAATTTGGAATGGAGAAAAGCGCTGATGCAGAAAATGGTTTTTAGAATCTTTTGAAAACAAAATACAGTTTCCTAGAAAGTGTTCCAGCACTCTGCTGTATAAAAACACTTGTGTCATGAAAAATTACCAAAGACCAACTAGTGTATAATCGGAGTATAATCCATGGTCTTTCAACTGTTACATGCACGAGTGAATTTAATTTAGAGCAGGACACACACTACGTCCTACCCTGACTTTCCCTTGGGGGGCTTTGGAGCCCCATTGTCCTTTCATTTCTGATATCTGTGACATCTGCTTAAAAATGCATATCCATGGACACACAAGATAGCCCTAATTTCCCATTATGAAGTAAATGACAAACAGTGCTGTTTTGCCAGCTGTTCTACATGCATGGCATGCTAACATAAAAGCTTTTATTATTAAATAGTTGTGAAATCCAGCTGGGAAATTACCACCTATAATTCCCCACTTTCTGTCTTTTAAACTAGGTAATCCCCAGTTGCAACTATAAACTGTTTTTCCACATGAAAAACAATGTTAGGTGAACAGTTATCAGTTGTTAAGGGTACTTAAGCATCTACAGACTACCTGTTGGTTAGAGGAATTAAGTTTCAAACATATATTGTAGATTCTGAAAGAAAAAAATAGTTCATATAGCATTATCTCTGTGGTTTGTGGTCAGTAGCAGGCTGCATGATGGTAGATATGGAGCATTAGTTGTGCTTGCAGTAGTTAGCAGAAAACAAGATTACAATCAAATTAATATAGACTATATTTTCACATACAGATTGTTAGAATTATTGCCATATGGCAAATAGTCTGACCACAGATGTGCTAGTATACACTTGAAATTATTATTTACACACAGGTACAGTATTTCTGAAACATAGCAACAGCAGATGAGATTGTGCTAGCCCAGATAATATGGAAAATCAGGATGCATTGTCACTATTCTTCGTTTACAGACAGCCCCCCAACCTTAAGCAAATACTCACCAGCAACTACATACCACAGAACAAAAACACTAACCCAGTAACCTATCCTTGCAACAAAGCCCTATGCGAACTCTGTCCACATATTTACTCAAGTGACACCATCATAGGACCTAATGCCAGCAGGGACTCATTCACCTGCACATCTACCAATGTGACATATGCCATTATGTGCCAGCAATGCCCCTTTGCCATGTACATTGGCCAAACTGGATAGTCTCTACTCAAAAGAATAAATGGACACAAATCTGACATCAGGAATCATAACATTCAAAAACCAGTAGGAGAACACTTCAGCCTCCCTGGTCACTCAATAAGAGACTTGAAGATGACAATTTTACAAAAGAAAAACTTCAAAAACAAACTCTAATGAGGAGCTGCTGAACTGGAATTAATTTGCAAATTGGATACCATCAATTTAGGCTTAAATAGAGACTGGGAATGGCTGGGTCATTACACAAATTGAATCTATTTTCCCATGTTAAGTATCCTCACACCTTCTTGTCAACTGTCTGATAAGGGCCATCTTCATTATCACTGAAAAGTTTTTTTTTCTCTCCTGCTGCTAATAGTTCATCTTAATTAAATAGCCTCTTAGAATCGGTATGGCAACTTCCACCTTTTCATGTTCTCTGTGTGTATGTATATATTTTCCTACTGTCTGTTCCATTTTATGCATCTGATGAAGTGGGCTGTAGCCTACGAAAGCTTATACTTAAATAAATTTGTTAGTCTCTAAGGTGCCACAAGTACTCCTGTTCTGTTGTCACCATTGTCATTCTTGCTTGTAATTGGGTTTGTTCTTCCAGGGAACCCTGAGAGACTTACACGGACATCTCCCACTAGAATTATTTGGGTTGTTTCTTAAATCCCCTGCACAGCAATGGTAGTGAAGACCTTAGTGTCCCTATAGCTGGTAATTCAGTTCAAATTTATTTAGAGAATCTGCTGGGTTGAAAAGACCTGAACTGATCCATTTGTTTTTCTTTTCAAAAATTGTTTTACTTGTGGCATCCTAAAGGCATAATATGGGTTCCTTGTTCTCTCATTAGTATCAATGGGAGTTACAAAGGTAAATAAAGAAAATACTCTGTATAGTACTGTCAACTAGGTGCAAGTTGTCGATTTGTTAGGGATGAGAATTGGATAGTGGGCCATATGCCACTTAAGTCCTCAAAAATAGGCCTTATGTGGTGGATAGGATTGGTTGGCTTTCTATATGGGCTGAATTTCACCCAGTATGAAGTGACATTTGTACTGAAGTAGAATGAGACTTGATTGTAACATACATACTATATACTTCTGTGGATAGTGAACCTGTATATAGAAGAGAGAAATACACAGAACCTCCGGTAGTATGGAGTCCTTTAGCAGCTTATCCACCGCTTGATGGCATGGGTAGACATATCCACACTGCTTTGGGTTGTCCCTTTCTGTTTATTTGGTAGTAGTGGGGCTTGTATGGTACTTCCCAGTCATCCTGACCAGAGCCAGTGACACCAGGTGGGATGCCCCTTTTCCCTGTTGGCTCCTTCCGTTGGCTCCTGTTGAGACCTAATTACCCAGAGGCACTCTTTGACCATCTTCCATTTTTCTGGCCAGTTTAAAAGTGACTGTGGTATACATCACCATGATTTTTCTTACTAAAACTGGAATAAGTCCTGTACAGTACATTTGCAGAGATTTCCACTAGATTATTTGCCTGTTGTACATGTGTAACATGCCAGTTGCCCTGTCCATCATATCTCCTTCTTGTTGTGCACTGTGATACTAGAAGCTGGAGATCCAGATGATAGAAGTTACAGAGAAACAGACCTATTAGATCATCCAGTCTATCTCCCTGCGAATGTAAGATTGTTCCCAGCAGTACATTTACATTTAGAAAGTAGCTTTTGAAAGCTATCTTTCTTAAGCATTTCATTTCTCATTATCGTGAGTGGAATTTGCCACTGGGAGATCTATCATTTTACTGTCAGCCTGTGACTGGGGAGTTTGCATTGTGAGTTGTCTCTTGTTTTTAATTGAGAAGGTCTTCAGAAAAAAAATTGCATCTTTCTTTCCAACCCTTGTTTAATAGCACAAGCAGTTTTGTTATTGTATAGCAGTGTGGTGTGGTAATAAAATAAATATTGTACCACAAAATCGTTGTTGAGGTGAAAAATTAACTTTCTGCCTCTGTGCAGCCATCTAGGGGTATGTCTTCACTACCTGCAGGATTGGTGGGTAGTGATTGATCTATTGGTGATCGATTTATCGCGTCTCATCAAGACACGATAAATCGATTGCCAAAGGCACTCCTATCGACTCCAAAACTCCAGCTCGCCAAAAGGCGGAAGCTGGAGTTGACGGGGGAGCCCGCTGCTGACCGCTGCTGCCGTGAGAACGACAGGTAAGTCGGCCTAAAATGCGCCAACTTCAGCTACGTTATTCACGTAGCTTAAGTTGCGTATCTTAGGTCGAACCCTCCCCCTAGTGTAGACCAAACCTAGGTAAAAGAGCAATTGGTGTGGATAATAACTTTTGTTTTTGTAAACTGAAGTTTGACAATCACATTTGATATGTTTGCTTTTAATTATTTTCAAAAGAAGAGGATATAAAGGTCAGATAAATTGAAATATGTTTAGTTCTTCAATAAATAAAACAAATTGAAATTTTATATTAATAGTTTAAGAGATCATTTTGAAGGTACTCCAGACCCTCGCTAGAACGCGGAGTTTGGGGTTCATGCGTAGTACCGTATTAACATGGGGACTGCATTACTATGGATTCCAATTAAAGTTACTAAATTTGGGATCCATGGCCGCGACCACACTATATGCGAATTCGCGCTAAATAGACGCACATTCTAGCGAAGGTCTGCTGTATTTTAAAACTTATATATTGATTTATTGTTTTTCAAAAATTGGCGTCCCCTTAAAAACTTTTTTTTAAATCTTGATAGAAATATCAGTGATAGGTTCTCGACTATAAGTACATTATATATGTAGCTGGATATATTGAGGGTGTACTTTTCTATTCCTATATGTAGATAATGGGAGTTGGTGTTAATCGATGTATATCTATTGACTTCATTGGTGATATGTTAGTTTACTCCAGCTGAGAATGTTTCCTATTCATCAGTTGGTGAATAAACCCATATCTGTGCAAGGCAGTTGAGCAATGTTCAGTGGAACTATTGGGAGATACTACTTCTCTTGATACAGATCTAGATGTTTTGTTCTGACTTTCAGTGCATTAAAACACATGCATTATGGTAAATGCAAATGTTTTCACAGTGATAATTTTATTCTGTGAAGTGCTCCTTCTATTTTTTTGTTACAAAAATTGTATGCATTAGATTAATTTAAAAATGAAATTATTAAGAAACTATCTTTACATGTTTTCTGTCATTTAGGATTGTCTTCCACACTAATTTTTATGAGTAAAACAGCTGGATCCATTCCACATAAATGAAATAGGACATTTAAAAAAAACCCTCTGTATTTTAATTCTTGTTACTATAATGATTATTTATTTTCTCATTTACTTCCTAAACAAATGCTCTACCTGCTTTGAACCAATAGGCCATAACTGAGCCACAGAAGCTATTCTGGTCTATAGGATCAATGATCCCTGAATTTAAAAATCTCTGGCAAGCTTGGCCATGATGGATGAAACTATTACTATAAAGTATATCAACAATGCACATTTAACCCCCTCCCATAATCAGAGCTTGTATGTGTCGCATCCAGTTAATAGGAGTCTGATTCAGCAAAGTGCTTCAGGAGAGAATAAGCACACCCATCAAGAAGAAAATAGATCCTTGTGGTCAAAAATTGTGGCTTACTTTCTGTCTAGAACTTAACTAATTTACTTACTCTCAAGTACATATTCATTCAGGAGTGTTTCTTCACCTATCAAAATTAATAGGAAGACTCCTAGCAAAGGAGGAGAGAGTGGGGAGAATTGACCAATTTTGAGTTTCAAGCTGTGTTTTAATCCTTGGCTCTACGTTTCTTTGCTTTCTATATGGTAATTTATTTCAATATATTTTCTGTTCAGCTACAGAAACTCAAGTATTGCTTATGCCTGTAACTGATCTTAGTATTAGATATTTGCTGTGTCTCTTGCATACCTTTTATTAATCCAAGTATAGATTTATAGTGTAGAGATGTAGCTAGAATCCATTATGGTGCTTGCAAACCTAGTTTGGAGTTTACCTTTGGTGACCCTGAGAGAAAAGTGTCCAGTTTAACAGAGTAAGAGCATGCTTCGCCTGTTTAGCCATAGTACATACAGAGTTCACTGGCTAAATCTTCCACTTGGATGGTGACAAGTAAATCCGAGGCTGGATTTTCAGTTCCATCATCCTCACTGGAATTATTTTTTTAAAATTAGGAATGTTTTCTTTTGGCAAAATAGTAGATGTCCATTTGTAGATTCAATGATAGAAACTACATGCAGCCTACATCACTCAAATGGATCAAACCTAATGTATAGTTTTTTTTCACAACTGAAATTTAACTAATGTATGATGTGTAGCTCTAGAACTTTCAGGACACGTTAAATAAGTAGATCCAACAGAGTTTGGTAGAATGATATTTGTGAATAGTTATTTTGACCTCGTCTGTGTTAATTGTCAAATAATCTAATCACAAATAATTTTTTTCATTATTTGTCCAGTTCAGTGGATTTTTGAATAACATAAATCAAATTATTTATTTATTGATGAATTTATTCACGAGCAATGTTTTTCATTATTCAATCACTCTTGTTTTTAACATTTTAGTTTATGTAGTAAATATATTTTGAGAATATGCATAGTATTCTTTTATGTCTCTGTTTCAGCACAAGCTTGCGATGAATATGAAAATCATATATGATCCAGGGGACACCAGTAATAGAGTTCTTTTAAAACAGAACTATGGAATCAGTTTGCCACTTATTAATAAGAGAAAATCAGCTCCTGTAAGTAATTTGTTTCTGTGCCCTTTTTATCCATATTGACCTTATTTTTAATTTAGCCTTTCATATTAGACTGTTTTACATAAGTAAATCACACTCTTTTCTTTTTTAAGTTTATAAGTATTACTAAGGTCATTTTAACAGAGCAACCATGCTGTCAAATACAGTAGAATAGCAGCACTGTGTTTAAAGTAACAGGGCCTCGATCCTGCACAGACTTAAGCATGTGCTTATCTTTACACACTGTGAGTAGTCCAATTAAAGTCTGTGTGAGTAAAGTTAAACATAAATACAATCCTTTGCAAGTTTGGGGCTGATGGGATTTTCGGCTTGCTCCAAAGTGCATTGAAGGAAATGGAAAGACTCTGGTTTTAATGGACCTTGGATCAGTTCCTTGGATGTTAAGGAAAATTATGAAAAATACATATATGGCCTTTGACATTTTGG
This sequence comes from Dermatemys mawii, assembly GCA_007922305.1. Taxonomy (NCBI): domain Eukaryota; kingdom Metazoa; phylum Chordata; order Testudines; family Dermatemydidae; genus Dermatemys; species Dermatemys mawii. The sequence goes on along the minus strand of ML677366.1, from coordinate 4,059,051 downwards.
TGTTTTATTCTTAACTGACATTTTTTCAAAAGTAACCCTAACAATAAAATATTGTAATTCCAGAGATAAGGGTCAGTGAACTAACAAAGAGAGGGTCCCTTATTTAAGCTAGAGAATCAAAGAATCTTAAACATCTGTATCTTGGTGAAGTCTAAAGTTTGCAATAAAGAAAGAAACCCAGGAATACAATGAACTAGTCATATAGACTTATATGTTTTAGAAAAAAATCTTAGAGTAATATTATAGTTTTCTTCACATAAATTGCTTTCAAATCCTGCCTCCCCACCCTTTTTTTTTGTTTTGTTTTGGTCCCTGCTGCTGCCTGATTGTGTACTTCCAATTCCAAATGAGGTGTGTGGTTGACTGGTCAGTTCGTAACTCTGAGGTCCTAATGTATTTATAATTCAGAGCTGTAAAATTATAGTTCATAGAGTACCCATTCAAAACACTTCTGTTCAGCTGATGATCTTTAAAACGTCAACAAATCAAATGCCTACTGTGTTTCACAATTTTGTTACCAAGAAAGAAAAAAGATAGCAAGATTACACTTCATACATGAGACTTTTGTTGTCACGAATACATTACCTGTGGAGTGTGAATGTTCAGATAGACTTAGTTGTATAAATGACATCATCTCGATACTATGATAATAGTGTCTTTGAAATATATAAAATAGATTCTTTGGAATATTTTGGAAGACTAGACTTCTCTTCAATGTTGTCTACTTCTCCTTATGTAAGATTCAGTTTTTCTAATATGGCCATTATTCTAAATAATCTTTCAGCTCCTCTACACACTGTCATTATGTTTGGACACCAAATACAAAATAGTTAAATTTATATCA
>ML677366.1:4042262-4058197 GCA_007922305.1 Dermatemys mawii | reverse complement strand
TGTCATTATGTTTGGACACCAAATACAAAATAGTTAAATTTATATCATCCTTGTAGAACAACATTCTCTATTCCATGCTCAGTTGGGCTATATTTGACAAGCTTGCTTTCTTCAGAGAAAATGTATATTGGGGAAGATGGGGAGAAAGAGAAAGCTACAGCTTTCAGCTACAATGTCATTGGCTCTGTTGAGGGGGAGAGGTTTGTGAAAACAGATGTATTGACTAGACACAGAATCAACGTTAGACTTTGAGCTCTGTTAAACAATATGGGTAAGGCTCAAGATGACTACCTAGGCCTTTGTTTTCTCAGAGCATGGTTTTAAAGTAACTAATCCTTCCCATCTAATTTGTGTAACTCCAGCAACACAAGTTATCAGAAACAGTCTTTAAGTTTTTGAAGCATTCTGTTTATCCAAGATAGTTCTGTGGGTCCTGAGCTGCAAAGGCTCTGAGATTTCATTTTCAATGGGCTTGATTCAGTTCCCATTTAGGATAATAGAAAGATTCTTTTGTGGAAATTGTATCAGACCCAAATGCTGTTTACTCCATCTCTATAGACAGGAATTAAAAAAAAAAAGTAAAATCACTTAGACCAGTGGGATACAAGCACCTCGCTACTGATCTAAGGCATCTGCCACACTCAACCCTACCCTCTTATTGGATGAAATTGGACATTTTGAAAAGAAGTGGCACAACTGTGTGAGACTAAAGTTTGACTCACAAATTTCTGCACCTCCACCACTGTCCTTTTTAAATATATGAATAAGCATTAACATGGTATTTTCCACCAATGTTGCTTTTATATTTAATATGCATAGACTTATTCCAAAAATCAATTACTCTCATAATTTCGATTCAGTGGTGTGGACCACAGAGAAGAACATGCCCAATGATCTAATCCAAAACACTCTTTTACAATTTAATTTATGTAATAGAAGCATTATGCAGCAAGTCCTGTGCCATACGCAGCATTCTAGGGTGTTTGGTTTTAAACAACATAAACAGCATCTGTGAATGGCACAGTTGTGGGTTGCCACTTATAAAAAATGATTTTTGAACGCCGTTGCCCAGATTAAGAGGTGGTTTGTCTAACCCTGTGATGTAGAGTTAATTAGAAAAAAACATCATGGCTAATGGCATTTTAAAACCACTCTAAAGCAGAGGAATATTATTCTGCTGCAGAGAGTCATGTGTTTTACCATTCCCATTGAAACATCTACTGATCAGCAGAAACTGCTTAATGTTGACTTAAATTACAAATGTTAGTCTAAATTAGGGAAGCTATTTGATAGTTTCTTAGCAATTGTTAGTATATAGCATATGGTTTTATATATAAAAATATGTCAGGGAGGTAGAATAACCAAACAGGTATTTTCCATCTTCAACCTCTATAATTCTTAAAAGGCCACTTGTTAAGTAGTGCTATTGAAAAGTTTGTTTGTTTGTTTATATCTCAGGAAGTACTTTGTTTTATACATTTTTAGAAGATGTTTTAGTTGCTATTAACACCAAATGTCAACAATTTGAAAGCATGAAGATTTTCATGGATTTCTTTTCAAAATAGGCCTCAGAGGGTATGTCTGCACGGCAATAAAAGACCTGTGGCCTGGCAATGGCTGATGTTGGTTCAGCTGATTTGGGCTTGCAAGGCTATAACCAGTGGAAGATTTTCGGGCTCAGGCTGGTTCAAACCCTGTGAGCCCAAGTCGGCTGAGCCATGCTCTGAGATTCTGTGAAATGGATTTCTTATCACAGTCTAGCCATACCCCTAGAGTGGGATTGTGGTTGCAATGTTAAACATAAGTGTCAACTATAGTGAAACAAGTTACTATTGCTGCTCTATAATTAAATTGAGATACATAATTGTGGAGCTGGGACAGAAACAATGATCCTCTAGTTTTAAAAATAAAGGCCTCTTTACCACTTTAGCTACCAAAAAAAGACCTCGGTTAGAAAAACCTTTATTCTCTCTGAAATGGAACCAGTCAATAGAGGGCAACCTGCCTGTACACACACAGTTCTTAAACTTGCTCCCACTAAAGTTGACGGCAAAAGAACTCCTATTAAAATAAATGGGAGCTGAATTTGGACCAAAAGAATCCACAGCAAAAAATGATCATAATTTTGCTTAATTGTAACCTATATTCTTCAAAGATAGCCAGCACCTGAGTATGCAAGGAAAGTTAACCCTTTGGAAGGTTGGAAGGGCTATTAACAAACTGGTTTTGAGGTAAAAGGAGACAAAAGTTGTTAGACAAATCAATTTCAAATCAGAATATAATTTTTTGTAGTGACTTGTAACTTAAAAACAGTTTGACAGATTTTCTTCAAGGTATGGAAACGTTGTTCTTTGAAAGAAGAGTGAATGTGGCAACTTTCCAAGTCAGTAGCTGATATTGGATTTTTATGATGAAAGCGAAGTGCAAGCTTTAACTGTGAAGCAGCTAGTGACTTGCCATAGTTTTGTTATTTGTTCCCTCAACTTCTGTTTGTCTGATCATCATTAGCACTCTTCCTCTGTCATAACATTCCATACATATCTAAAACCAAGTAAAGAATATAGTCCCGTTTTAAACAACAAAGGTATTTTGGGCATCATATTATTTGCTGAGTACATTCTGGGCAACAAATGAAAAATGATGAGGCGATAACCATTAAAAATGAACATTTCCCATGGAGAATCGGGCTAAACAAAATGCTGATCTGAATTGCCGCAAAAATAACTCTAACTGCTGTGACCTAAAAGAGATTCACAACTGTACTTTGGATTTTCCTCGGATCGCTGCGCTGCTGTAGAATTATACTGGCACTTTGGTCCCAGTTTCCATCTAAATAAATATATAATGGAATGTAAACTTAGACCCTTTTAATTTATTCATCAGATATAATTTAATACTCTGATTTCTCGTTTTTATAAGTTGCATCATATTTATTGTTTTTCCCTAACTTACTCCAACTGCTGCGGTATCCATCACCGTTTCATTATTCACTCTTTTCCCCGTGTCAGTGTGTATGTGTGTGTTGATGCTAATCTTATACTCTCTCACTAAAAGCATATATATTTCCATAATTATAAAGTAATGCTAAGTGTGACAATTCTGTTAATTTCAAATGATTAGAAGGACAAGCAGAAGAAAGAAGGGAACAAAAGACCTCAAAACCTACTTGTATTTTAAGCCCATGCATATGACAACAATTACAGTCAAAACATAATTTGGCATCGGTAGCAGAATTAGATTTAAACAAATTGATTTTACACGACAGTAATTCCAAATGAGCTCGTTGCATTTGTAAACCATACTAAGAAGCACATGAATTGTTGCCACTAAAAATAAAAAAGGGAATAATTGGTGAGAGAGAGTTAACTTAACAGATGACTACAGTCAGCATCCTTTCAACCTAGAAATGGGACTGTGAAGGTCATCCCCATTTCAGATGACAAACAGAGAACATTTTGTTGGTAAACAAATTAATCTTTTGAAAGGTCACCATTTGTTTTAAGTTTTTATCCAGTTCTTGTCATCTGGAATCAGAGATTGACTGTCATTTTGCTAGGCAGGGTGCAGTCGGAGCCACCGAAGCTGCTTCTGTACATATCAGCATTCCTTGAGAAAACTCGGTGCCTGATTGCGATGCTATGGGCTGCTGGTTTACAGCTGTCTCCGGACATGAATGGAGGCCCACCCCTGAATTCCAATAAGATGGGCCTGCATATTCTGCTTGGTGTAAGCTGGCCCTTTGCCCACAAGTAAAATGTATTGGAGTTCAAGCCAGCAATTATCTCTCTTACTTCCTTCTGTGCTGCTTCTGTTCTCTTGTTCAAAAAACAGATGTGGTATTCACTGAAGTTCTGCATCTATTCTCTTTCACACCTGCTATGGCAGAATTTTGACAGAGGTAGATTTTGGGAAAGCTAGCAGTAAGCCATCAGCTATTATTTCTTTGATAATAGTTTAAAGAAACAGTACTGATTTTTTAGGTAAGGGCATTCAGTGCTCTCTCTTTAGAGGACCCAAAGGAAATCCAGAATAGATCTGCTATATTATTATGAAGAAGCCCTGGCGGTTCCATATTTAAGATTGTGTTGGGCTGCCTACTTAAAACAGAGTCTATATCGCCATGTATACATAAAAACTCCTGTTTATCATCACCCACAGTCTATACTAGAGGTAAGTGTGTACCTTGGGATAAAAAGGGCAAACTTGAATTTTTGAGATAATTTTCAAATCCTGAAGTCTCAGAATGTCCATAGATAAACCCCTTGAAAAATCATTCATTTTGGACATTTTTACAAAGACAGTTGTACTTTTTGGGCACTTATCACATTATAATGGCTCTGTTGAAGTCAATGCAAGTTTGGATTCCACATGCCACTTCTTGGTGAAGAGAGGAGAAGAATGAGGTCTTTTAAAAAAATACTAAGATTATTTGGCTTATCATAGCGGCTTTTTTTTTAACCATGGAGGCTGATGGAGCACTGCAGCTTCACTGAGACCTTCTTTTCTCCACTGCTACCCATCTAGCTCCACTGCTTAGCACGTACACATCCACACAGAAAAACTGTGTCAGCTTAGAGGCTAAGTTATTAAGACTGTACATTCTAAGAGTGCAAACCATAAAAAAACCTGGGGAAAGAGGTAGTTGTCACTCAGCACCCTGTCATTAGTTTTTCACAACTTGAATTAACTTCATTCCAACATTCACAGCCCACGTATCCTCCACCCTCCTCCTGAACAGCCAGCAGGCCCCTACCAACCATATGTATTCATGTGATTTTATTATCAATATAGAATTCCTATGGTTTCATAAATTACATCATATGTGCCTTAGCATAGGTGTACATATGTATATGAGGTCTGGTGTCAGATTGCAAATGGTGGCTGCAAAGTATGTTTTTCTTTAGGGTTTAGGGAAATGTGTGTGAATGGGTGATCTGTGGTGTTAGTAATCGCTGTTAATCTGTAATGAGGAAGTTACAGGATGGGGTGGGATTAATAACTTTTTAAAAAAAATTACATGGAAAATTGTCCTTTGAAGAATTACTGTACCTGATTCTTCACTCCACTAGTGTAAATGTGGTGTAAGAGAGTGGAGAGTCAGGCCCATGGTGTCAAGTGTAGAGACAAAATTCACAACCAAATTCTCTGCTTGCATTCCTCTGTAAACATCAGTAGATTTATACCAGTAGAGAATTTGGCTCAGAATCATTCCTCTGTGAAACAGAGATTTTAGGCATGCTTTAGGTGCAGATTTTAATGTAGCCTTAACTATCAAGTCACTACAGGGACCTGTCTGGGTGTGTAGTCATTCTCACTAAGTACAACTGTTTTTTTAAACGAAGGAAATAGTGAACTATTGGGAAAATCCTCGCTGCATTAAAACACATACTCTGTTTAAAATGAAGCAAAGAAAAAATACCATACAGCGTAGGACAGTTGTATCCACAAGAGAAACACACTTTTAAAAGGCTAATAGAGTTGTTCTTCTCATGTCTCAGGTTAATTATACTTGGAAGCGCTTGAGATGAAAAAATACTTTTGCGACATACTCCAGGCACATTATACAGAGCAAATCTTAGCCTGTACTACAAATAAAGTGCTCGCTCTTAGCCTTTGAAAACAGTACTTTAAAAGCACCCATCACAAGCAAGTGCACTGTCTGCTGACTCTATAAAAATATACTTGCTGAATCATAATGTTTGTAACATGATTTACTAGAAGATATTACTCATGGGGGAACATCTCTTAAATTCTAATCCACTCTCTTAAACCGTTTAGGGCTCAATTCTTGCTCTTCTAAGCCTGAATTGTGTTGTGGTCAGAGGAGGTGAACTACCGAAAGTTATTAGGCCTGAATCTTTGCTGCCTGGTCATTTAGACCTGTGCAGCCAGGGTGTAAAACATGGACAAATGAGAATGATAGAGTTCTGCGCTTTGAGTAGCCATTTACAGTTGTACAATGTAGTGAAGAATAGGGCATATTATACCAATGAAAGCATTCCCCAGGCCTCGGGGGAGCATGAGAAGGAGTGTCGCAGGTGTAGCCACTGCCTTTACAGACCTCCCTTCCCCCTCTCCAGCCAGAGAAGTATGCAGGACACATGTTGCCCTTGCCCAGGAATTTTCTCTCTAGAAGCATCAGCCAACCAGCTACTTCTGTTTGAATTCCCCAGCACTGGAAGTCGCTGTGCCTTCTTTCCCTCTCATGCACCTACATCATGGGAGACATTATTTAGCCCTTCAAATGTAATTAAAGTGCACAATGCTGACCATCACTGTATATGTTCCTTCTTTATTCTATTAATCCTGTGTATGTTGAGGATCTAATTGTTCTATAGAATGCCTCTCTTCCCAAGACCAGTTTAATAAACAAGCCAAGCTCTTAGGGTGCCTCCTTTTATGTGCACGTCTACCACATTTTGGATGCTATTGCCTTACAAATAATAAATAAACCTGATTGTGGTTGACTAGATGACACGGTGAATTAGTACAGTCACTCTTTAACTCTGGAGAAACTCTATTGAAAGCTCGTTTGAAGCATGGACTTATACAGCATTGAATAATAAAACAAATAATGAATGATAGCAATAGTAAGCTGCACATGGACACTTTCTGCAGTAGGGGTTAGCTTTCTGTTAATTAATTGTATGTTTATTATTTTTTAAACAGGCCAAAAGTCAGTTAAAGGAAAATAACTAATGCCTTAAAATATACTTCCCACAGTCTGCCTTTACTTTCTTCTGGACAACCTGGTTGAAGTCACATGGAATAAATTACAGGGGAGAGCCTTTGAAGCAAAGAGCATAACTCAGTTATATAAGCAGAAATGTCTTTGTGGTGAAGAAAGGCTATGATGGAAAAGCAAGAGGGTTAGTAAAAAAGAGGAGGTGTGCTGGGCTGGATAGAATTTTTCTGAGTAAGAATTCTAGGTCAGTTCAGCTCAGGTTGTCCAGATATAACAACTTTATTGCAGTGGAGTTGCACAATGTAAATGGGAGCATAAATCACCCTATTGTTCAAAATGCAGTTACATCTGCCCAGTTAGTTGACACTTGCCTTTTACTTTACAGAAATTTAATTCCACCTACCTGCTTCCTTGCCTTACCCCTCAAAGTCCTCCTCCTCCAGAAACAAATCTAGGCTTCTCTTGATCTCATACTCTCTGCTTCAGTTGCTTTCCTTTGTAGCTTATTCCATATATTTACTGACACACACACAGTGCATACTGCTGTCTATCATGAAAAATCTGCTAGGATTTAAACTGAGGGTAAATCTGGCCAGTAGTAAAATCAATGCTGCTTTACAGATACAGCACAAAATTGCAATGGTCTGAAAAGAGAGCTGCTATTTAATTAAATCCCATTCTTTTAGTATATACTTTATTGTGTCCCCACATACAGGGAAACAAACCAACTCAGTGGTGGCAAGATTTAAGAGTGGGGAGGAGAGAAACGTAGCTGTGACCCTCTTTGCTCAATATCAGCCCATTTATAATCCTGGCTGGTGTAAAGTTAATCTTTGCCACATTTCTCATTGTTATACTCTTGGAATATAATGAAGTAAAGATTCATACCTCTAGTTCCCTTAGAGTATAATGTTTCATAATAGCCGCAACCCAAAATGTGCATCTGTTACTGCCCTAAAAATCTTTATTGTAATGAAGTATGCATACTATTCAGTCTTCTTGGTGTCTGCCATTGTATGAATTAGGGTGGAGAAATTATAAATTGCATATTTCAAGCTCTCTCCATTTCCTAGTTAGAAATCTGAACAGATCTTCAAAAATGGCCTAGTCTTTTTTATAACATTGATTAATTCTGTTATTATTTTGTTTTACAATAGCACCCAAATCAAGGCCAGGGCCTCATTGTGCTAAGTGCCATACACATAATAATAACAGTTATTAACACTTAGCTCTTATAACAATATTCATCAGTAGAGCTAAAAGTGCTTTACAAAGGACGTAAATATCATTATTCCCACTTTACAGGTTGTCCAGGCAACCTTAATTCTGGCATTTCATAACTTTTGAGTGCTTGACTGTATCATCTTAATAATGTTCTTTTAATGAAATTTTGTGTGTGTGTGTGTGTAATTTCCTAAGCTTTTAAAGAAGTGAACTGAAAAAAATCAGGAACTCCATCATGTGGTTTCATACTGACACCCACATGGTTCAGCAGCTGATTTGGAGCATTCAGTTCCACCACACAGATCTCTGCCAGTTGAGGGAATGGAGTCTGGAAGGCAGTAGTACATTATCATACTCTGTGTGGACCAGCACTGGGGTGGGGTGGAGTGGGGTATTGGGAAACTTTGTCAATGGATTTCACAGGCCTTTGCTGACATCAGAGGAAGGTGATACTAAGGACTCAGAGGTTCCATTCTAGCTCTGGGGCAGTGTTCTCTAGTGGGCACAGCCTCTTCTGCCTGTTTTCCCCAAACTTGACCCCCTTCTTACTCGTCCCCTCCAAACTGTCCCACTCCTATCCCTTCCCTACATCTTCCTCCTAGTCCCAGTCCCATTCTCCTCACCTAGCCCGTCCAATCTCTACTCCTCAGGCGTCTCATCTCAGTCCCAAACTAATCTCACCCCTCTGGAATTCCTGACCCAGTCTCCCCCACTTCCAGGCTCCTTGTGCCTTCCCTCCCAATTCCTATTTAGTCTCCCAGCTCTTTGTCCCTAGTCCTTTGATCAGCCAGCCCCAATCTTCCTTCAGCCCCATGTCCTCAAACAACGTCAGTCTCCCTCCACCCCACATGGCTCCAATCCATGCATTTACGTCCCAGTCTCCCCGCATCTCCCATTCCCAGTCTCCTTGCCCAGCCAGTTGATCTGTCTCTGCACTTGAACTACTACTCCCACTTTCCCTCTCTGCTTGACACCCTTCAGTCCTGTCTTCACCCCACTGCCCACCTAGCTCCTTGTCCTAATATACTCCCATAACCCCCTTTTCAGGTCTGGTTCTTCTCCCCTTTGCATTCAAATCGGATCATTTCTCCTCCATGTTGCCTGGGCCCAGCAGGAGGGTCCTTGGCAGCACTGGAGAGACCGGCCCGCTTCCCTCCAGAGCTGGCAGAGCCCATAGCAGCCCAGAGTTGCTATTGCAGGGAAACTCCGGCTTAGCCCCTGACTGCGGCCTGCCCAGTGTGGATGGAATCTTTGGAGAATGTAGCTGCTGAAATCTAAGAAATCTCTTTTGAGCATGTAAAAACTGTGATTTTTCAAGGCTTATAACTTGGCCAAATTTGGGTTGATTTGGTAGAAAGGGATAGCAAAAAACTACTGAAACAAACATCAGCTCCCTGATAAATGTCAAGTCCCTTCTCCAAAATATAGGAGCACCAGAATTTTTCAACATGGGCAAAACTGTGTATTTTTTCTATAGCCTTGTCCTAAGAAACAGCTGAATCATTTTGGCAGAAATTTTCCAGAAAAGTTCAACCTGAAGCAGGCACTATGCATGGAAAATTTCAGCCCAAGTGGTTAAAGCTTGGTAAGGTTATAAGCAACTGAAAAAAAAAAAAGTTCATTAATAGAAAACGTTGAGCAACCTGAATAATAAGTGGTTTATCTGCCGTGCCTATGATAAAACATCAGAAGTCTTTTCTTGTCACTTGTCTAGCCATTATCAATGAAGACTTTACTGGGAGCTTCACAGTAGTAGTTAGTTTTAAGGAGGATGGGATAATGACCTTGCAAACAGTAGAATAATTGACTCTGAAAAACAGATTTTCAGCACTCTCCTCCACTTTTATGTGTGAAATGAATTGGGTGAGAAACAAATGTTGGTTGCCTTCAAATAGCCCTTTATATGTGCAGCTTGCTTAGCTGAACAGTCACTGGGCTGAAAATGTGTCCCTGAATGCTCTTGTTTTAGGTTCGGTCCCATTTACTTCTGTCCTTCACTAAAGCTCCGTATCATAAAACCGTTCTCTCTACACATGAGGAAGGTTGGATGAATCCATCCTTACTGCTTCTAAAGTCAGCTCCAGAGGGAGTTCTAGTAAACTCTGAGCCCCTGGCCTACTGGAAAGGGAGAGAGGGAGACTTTTCTCTTTTGTAGCAGTGTACTGTGCATCCACTTGACTAATGGGTTGACCAAGATTCTCATGTCATTTGTCCTTTGCCTGTGGAGCAGAGCAGCTCTGAGATTAGCATTTTCTTCTCTTTCCTATGTGGTGTCATTGGTAAACTTCACAAGCTGGTACCTGGAACCTTCATTTAAGCCATTTGTCACAAATGGGTAAAGGCTAAGAGTGGCCCGTGATTGCCGACAAAACTCTGCTTTCATTTTTCTTGGCTTTATCGATTGCTGCATTTTAGCTTCGATCCCAGATATTTCTGATTTCAGAAGCAGCCGGCAGGGATACTTTATCAAAGGCTTTCTGGAAATCTGGATAAACTGCGCTGTATGCCTCCAAACTGTCAGGCTTGCCTTTTACTTCTCCAAGATGATTGAGAATATTATTTAAATTGGATCTTCCTTGACTCCCTAGATTTACCTGTGCCTTATTGGCCTTAGAATCAATCGGGTATTGCTATTTTCTGCTGATGTGGTTTTACTATCTTTTGGCCATGATCCCCAATTGGAGTAAATTGTCATGGTCCCATTGAAATCAATTGCGCTACCTTGATTTAAACAGCTGAGGATCTGGAGCTGTGTTTCTATAGTTATAAAGCAGAGCCCCATTTATCCAAATGGAACAGGCAACATAGAACTTATTTGAATAAACTGGAGTTGAGAAAAGAAGGGGAAGTTTTTCACAAACTTAATTAAATTGTTGTCCTTAAGAAGCTCATAAACTGTAGTTTTCAGGTATGTAATGTATAGAAGGGCACACAACCCATGGGATTCAAGTAGTGGATTCTACAACATACATCATTATTCAGGCTTTATGTTCAATACTATCTTTCTGTCTCCTTGATAGAGTCCTCCCAATCCCCCTGCAATAACATCTTGGAACATGTAGTGTATTTAAGAGTTTTTTTAAAATCACTATATCACTCTTTCAGTATAGCCATTCATATGGAGATATTTCTATATGAATATTGATATAACTCACCAATAATTAGAAATTGAATCTTCTATTCTGAATTATTACACCAGATTTTTAGAGAAGTGGTACGAAGCAATGTCAAATTAAAACAGATTAGAAAGCACTTTCTTTCTCTCCTTCCCGCTTTCATCATTACAGCTATTTGCTCTCACATTTTTCTTGACTTGTGACCAAAGATGTGATAATTTAGTCCTAAAAATAACAATGGTCAGATCTGTGATCAGATATCAGGACCAACTCATATTGTCTTTCTCCAGTTATAATCTTGGCCTCTGAGTTTGCATGTTCAATTTTGCATGTGCAGAAATAGGCAAGCATCTCTTTTCTGGTCACAAATCAGGATATTTGTGATGTTTAATAGCATAAAGTAAGTGCATGCCTACAGTTGCACACACAATATCAGAGGCTCATTTGACCCTCTCTCTGAACACTTATTTGCTTCAGGTGGGATTATTGCGCACAGAATGGCAACATCTGGCCCACAGTGTATAGCAAAATGTATCCTTACCAGTGCGTAACTGAAAATGTGTATGATACCTGACGAGGGAGGCAAAATGTTAAGTGATGATGTTGAGTATATATTTGTATATAGTAATATAAGATTACAAAATCTGTTCTTTCCCCTGTGCAATGCTCCATATATGGGATACTAATCATAACAGCTATAATTTCATTGCCATATGAGGATTATGTGTGTGTGTGAAGATGGTGCCTTCACACCAGCACTTAGAAGATGCAGGCTTTACCTTTAAGATACCCTCAGACTCCATCATCCTATAGTAATTAATGTACAGTGATTACAAATAGTTACATATACTGTAAATCCAATAATATTCTGTGCAGTGAATTTACTTAGGATCTATTTACTTATTTCCAACTACTATCTCCTTCTTCCTTCCCTTTCCAGTACATGGCATGTGTACATGTTTCCTGTATTCAAAGCCTGCTCTGTCAAGAGATATGTGTTTATAATATAGTCATTAAAATTGAGCAAAGTCCTTGCAGTTCCTTTATTAACTAGTACACTGACTTTGTGTAGCAGAAATTGCAAGATGTTGATTGGATTTAATTAACTTTATTTTAAATTACATACACTAATGACAGTAGACAATAGTGCAGCATGTTCATAAGCAGTAAAATCAGTGCCCGTACTGTTACATTATTAAACCTTAATGAAACTGTTCATAGCAGAAATTGTATTTATTATTTAGCTTTATGCAAGTAGAAAACTGAGTTCTTTGCAAAACCAGGAATATTGTTTGCTAAAGGAACATTCTGTTGGTTTTTAGGTATGCACTCAGAAGATAGTGAAAGGTCCTACAGTTGGTAACCTCTTGGCTTTGCCTGCCTCTCATCAAATGGATGCTCCCTTATCTATATTAGAAAGGGATGCAAAGAAAGGTCAGTTATAGATGCCTACTTCTATCATTTTTAAGCTGACAAGATGAAATAGTGAGCTCTAAGGAGGCAGTGTTGTCTGCTGGGAGTGTTGTCTGCCTTGTGCAAGTAATTTAGCGTCTCTACTCTTCTCTTCTCCATTTTACAGACTGGCACAATAATATCTGCTGCAGAGGAATATTGTGAGAGTTCATTGTTTAATGTTTGTAATGTGCATTGAGATTCTTTGATAAGAGAACTGAAAAGCATTGTCATCATCAGTAAATGGTAAGGGCCAAATCCAGGCTGCTTATCCCATGAATAGATTTATGGGAAAAGAGCTTGCCAGTTGGAGAACCTTGGGGCACAACCGTTGTACCCTATACTAGGTTTCCCCCAAGCCAACAGAGTTTATTCTCAGCTGCTCTCTAAAGCTCCAGAGAATGAGTTAAGGAACGTCGGTTGGTATATTAAGCGCATGCTTTCTGTAAGACAGTGATCCGCTTCTTGCACAGAGTTTTATTGCTGCTGGCAAGAAAAATCTGTGAAGACTTTCTGTGTGGTTGCACCAAGATTAAAATAAGTGGCCACTCTGAATGCCTGTTTCTTCAAAATAATCAAAGGGGCCTGAAGTTGCCCCAGGACTGTAACTGGAGCTGCATTTGGATTATTTAGAGAATGGATCAAATCATTTGTAATAATTCCATAGCTGCAACTACAGTGTAATTTGCAAGTCTTTCTTTCCAGTATACTTGTACCTCAAACCTGCCATTTCAGAAACATATAACTCCTGTTCAGTATATTTCATTTGTATGTCACCATCTATAGGCAAAGTTTGCCTTCCTTTGATTTGTCATATAAAGAATACTACTGCTCCTCGAGTTCCAATTGGCTTAAGGAAGAATTCATTAAAACAAACAAAAAGGCTTGTCTAATCTCCATCTAATTTCTTTCTTTACAATTACTAATTGACAACATCTCGTCTTTGATGATTGGGGAAAGAATAGCTACAAGGCCTTTAAAAAGGGTGACGCATTTTTCTTTAGGTAACCTGAGATGCTCCATGTAACTTTATAAGACAAGAAATTAAATATACATTGTTCAGCAATGTGTTTCATTTTCTAGGTATTCTGAATCTAATTGAGCGAAGGCTAATCCCACCAGCGGCAAGGATTACACTTGAGTCACCTCCCGTTGTACCCAAAGCAGCTCCTCTCCATGAATTTCACAAACAGCACAAGAAGCCAGTTATAGGTAAGGATAAAGGGTTGATCATGCTAATCAGTTATGTTCTGAACTTTGCCTGCTATTCCCCATGCTTTTGTTTCCTCTTAAGAGGCTGCTAAGGCAGTGAACTCACGGCCAGGTTTGAAAGGTATTTAGGCATCTAACAATGCAGAGAGGCATCTACCGGGTTTTTCAAAAACATCAGGCGCCCCCCCCCCCCCCCCCGATCCCGTAGATTTGATTAGGGACCAAATCAGGCTGCTTATCTTATGCATGGATATATTGGAAAAGAGCTTGCCAGTTGGCGAATCATGGAGCTAAACTGTTGTTCTCTACTCCAGGCTCCCCCAAAGCCAACAGGGTTGATATTCAGATGCGTTCTTTGAGGCTGGAGTTTGAGTTTTCAGTGGGAGTTCGGCACTGGGACACTCCTGAAAATCCCATTAGATGCTTATCTGTATTTGTAGGTGCCTAAATACTTTTGAAATCTGGCCCTCAGTACTCAGTAGTGAGTACAGTCCATAATTCAACCATGATTTATGCTAACTGATTGGGAATTGATATTGCAAAGACACTGGAAGGCGCTGTGTCTGGCTATCTCAACAAGAGGAAAATCAGAGAGTTACTCAGAAGAGGAGTGCTACCAAAGTACACCAGACCTGAACTGTGGAAAACAGAATCTACTCAAATCTAGCATTCTCTTGCTGCATAAGTCTATATAGAAAAGCTGAGGTCCTGATGGCAGGATGATCAAGTCCACCAGTGAGCCGAGAGCAGTTGCTTTGTATTTGAAAGGCTTTGTGATGGATGGATGTGACCAAAAAATGAAACCAAGGGCTGTGAGTTATTGTGGCAGTGGCATGGAATCACAAAGAGTAAAAGTGACAAACATTTCAGGAGTGGCATAATATACACCAGGAGTGGGCAAACTTTTTGGACCGAGGGCTATAAGGGGGTTGGGAAATTGCATGCAGGGCAGGGGGTTGGGGTGTAGGAGGGAGTACGGGGTGTGGGTGCATGGGTGCAGTGTGCAGGAAGGAGCTCAGGGCAAGAGGTTAGGGTGCAGAAGGGGTGCGGAGTGCAAGGGGGGGCTTGGCAATGGTGCAGGGAGGGGGCTCGGCAGGGGGTTGGAGTGCGGGATGCAGGAGGGGTTCAGGCTCTTGCCCGGCACCGCTTATCTGGAGCGGCTCCAGGATGGCCGGGCAGGGGGTTGGGGTGCAGGAAGTGAGCTGGGTATGGTAGGAGGCTCAGGGCAGAGGGTGGAGGAAGGGTGCAGAGGGAGCTCAGGGCAGGGAGTTGTGGTGCAGGAGGGGTTCAGGCTCCGGCTCAGCACCGCTTACGAGGAGCGTCTCTGGGGTGGCAGCGCTTCCCAGAGCTCCCTGCCCCATGCTGCTCCGGGAAGCGACTGGCACTATGTCCCTGTGGCCCCTGGAGGACGGGACAGAGGGCTCCATGCACTGCCCTCACGTGCGGGTACCTCCCCTGAAGCTCCCATTTGCTGCAGTTCCCCGTACCTGGCCAATGGGAGCTTCGGGGGAGGTACCCATAGGCAAGAGAAATGCGTGATGCTCTCTGTGCCCCCTCCCACAGGGGACGCAGGGACATGGTGCCATCCGCTTCCTGGAGCGGTGCGGGGCCTGCAGTGCCATGGAGATGGCAATCCTGCGGGCCGGATCCAAAGCCCTGAGGGGCTGAATCTGGCCCACGGGCTGTAGTTTGCCCACCCCTGGAATACACTGATCAGGTGTTTTAATATATTATGGCAAGTGGATATACTGCTGGCTGGTACTCTAGCTTTAGAAAATGTATATTAAAAATTGCTATGGTGTTTTGTAACCTGATCCCAGTATCTGTGATAGCAAATCTGTGATTGTCCCTCAGTCTGGTAGGCTTTTATTAGCATTTGATGACAAAGTTATGTCATTAGTACTTTCCTCCAAAAATATGACTGGTTTGGTCAAAACTTAATATTTGGATTACATCTTTTGGAAATAGAGTAAAGTAAGACAGCCCCTGGGCCAATTTCTACTGCTGAAATTGCACTTTATTTTTAGTGTATAGTATTTCTTTTTAGGAAAAAAAACCACACAAAAACCCAACCGTACATTGCATTGTTCTGTTGGTACAGGAGGGATTGGCAGCAAGGTGGACTTTGCCAGTACGGACATCTTCATCTTTCCAGACTCACAGAGCGGCCCTGATGACTCATTTTGCTCAAACAAAGGTAGCATTGCTCCACCTCCCTCCAGCAGCTCCATGGCTTCAGCTAAGAA
>ML677366.1:4024762-4037262 GCA_007922305.1 Dermatemys mawii | reverse complement strand
TCCCCTTAAATCAGGCCACATTGTTAATTGTGAATTTCTCAGCTTTTTTCAGTTTGAAGAATGTTTCAGGACCACTACAAGTATCCATTCTCTGCAGATAACTAAGGGAAATATTAAGTGAGAGGACTGGTTAAAGAGACACTGACAGGTTAAAAATTATAGTTTTTTAAGGAACACATTTCTATATTCTTTTTGCTAATAACAAATCCTTGTTTTATTAAAACTCGATTTTAAAAATCTAATCTAACTTTCATTATTTAAACAGTTCATTACTTTTTGCACTCCTGTTTGTTAGTATAGTGAAAACAGCATAGTCAGTTTCAGTTTTGTTTATAGTCTTTTTCAAATCAATTTCACTTTCAAATTCTAATACTTTAATACAGTGCTACAATATTTCAGTTGCAAATACTGTTGGAGAATGTTTATTATCTTTATATAACTTTTTAAATTGGATTGTTTTTAAATTGATCTTCTTTTAATCGATTTTGAAAAATATGGGGCCAAATTTGACCTGACTCTACCTCAAATTCATTCACATTTTCCATTTTAAAATTTGGAGTAATTTTTTTGATCTTTAATATGTATTCCCAGCAAAAACATTAATGGACTGTAATTATCCACTGAAAATTTATTATCATCTTCATTAAATTAACATGTAAATATTTAAAAAAATATATAATTGCAATAAGATATTCTAGTTCTTGAATTATGACTCTCTTATTATAAGAAGGGCCTCTTATTACAACACAGTGCCATTGTGGCATTATTTCCTAATAAAATTACTGCTCCACTCAATAACATTGCTCTGCAGAAACTTTGCATAATGTATGGTTATTGTTGCTTTCTCCTGTGTTCATTCTCTCCCCCCTCCTCCTCATTACCGCCTCCCTATTTTAACCTCTTCTCTCTGCTGCATGTGAGTACAACTCCTGTGCAACATTCACATTCTTTAAGAAAACAGTGTTTCAGTGAATACTAGTACTTCAAAGTAAATATGCCAAGTATATTGGGGAAATCAGAGATATGTTTTAGCACATATGCCCAATATGTTAGGCAGTATCAACTGGTTAAACTCCAGCTATTTTTCCCTCTTTTTTCTATAGGGAAAAACCCCCAACCCCAAATTGCTTTCTGTTTTCTCTTTGCCATCTCCCTGCTTCATACCACGGCTTTTATTTTCAAAGGCAATTGTGAAAGATGTTATAGGTTCTTTTCTGGGGCCAGCCACTAATGGGGACCCGCAAAACATATTTAGAAGGATAGATATATGTACAGATATAATTGAAAATATATCCTGGCAGGGGTTGAGGTGGAAAGGCAACAGTAGTCCCTTTACTATTACCTTCTACTCCCCATTTTCTCTGACTCTTCTCATTTACCCCAGTGTAAATTAGAAGTAACTCCATTGAAGTCAGTGGAGTTATATTGGTGTGAAACTGGTGTTGGAGAGAAGCAGACCCATGTTCTTTCCATCCCATGACCACTCATTGCATTTGGAAATCCACAGTTCTTGCTCTAAGAGGTTGAACTTTTCTGTAATCCAGCTCAGCCATTGGCACATCATGGTGGATTGATGCTGAATGTGAGTGAAGGGGCCTGTCACCAAGCTCTGATAAGCTGCAAGTTTGGAAGACCAAAATATTACTACATCACTGATTTCAGCTCCATTTGGAAGCATTGTCTACCCAGGCTGTCAGTATGCACCATCCAAAGTTGTGATTCTGTGACTCAAATGAGAATTTATGGGTGTGGCGTGAGCTCATAGTCAGAGATTCTATAGTTGCAAAATTGCTTGAAGATTTCAAACCCTTTCAAACCAAACCCAGCTGCCCAGAGTATTAGTTAGACCTAAAACAAATGCATAACTGCACATATCAAAAGTGGAAGTATACAGTACATTCACAGCACGCTGACTGCAAATGTAATCATAGTATATGTAAATTAACTGTGGGCTGTTCTAAAGAGGACAGTGATCAATTGTTCTCTATTTCCATTGTAGATAGGACAAAAAGTAATGGGCTTTATCTGTAGCAAGGGGGATGTAGGCTAGATCTTCTGGAAAACTTTCTTACTATAAGTTTAGTTAAACTCTGGTATAGGCTATCCAGGGTGCTGTGGAATCCCCATCACTGAAGGTTTTTAAAAACAGGTTGGACAAACACCATTTCAGGGGTGATCTAGTTTTATTTGGTTCTGCCACAGTGGGAAGGCTGGACTTGATGACTTCTCTAGGTCCTGTCCAGCCCTACATTTCTGTAATACTGTGAGGTTGATTGAAGCTGCGACAGGTGGAACTGAAAGAGGCTTCTTTGATAAGTTGTATTGGCTCACCAGCCAGAGCATGTAATGATGCCAGGACATACCACTGGTGTAGTGCATGCTGTTAACTGGTAGGTACGTGGGACATGATGGTTGGTACTGGAGTTTTGCTATTGACTTCAATGTCTTGAAGATTTCACACAACTGATTTGTGTCTTGACATCTGTCATTGGTATTTAGGTAACTAATTTTAGAAAATTACATATTGTAGCTGATATTGTGCATTTGCATAACTACATCAATGTAAAGTTATTGAAATTTGTTCCATAGCTAAAATTTAAATATTTGCCATTTAAAATAATTATTCATTTTCAAAATTACAATATTAATTTTTCTGCCAAAATGTGTTCCCTAAATTCTAGACTATCTTCATATGTACAGTACAGTGCGTGGAAACCAGCTGTCTATTTCCTGTGTCTAAAATTTAGGAATTATTAAATTATTAGAAACAGGAACTGGAATTGTAGTCCCTGCTTTACCACTGATTTATTATGTAATTTAGGCAAATTATTTAATTTATCCATGCCTCAGTTTCCCCATGCTGACCTCATGTGGTGGGTTGTATAATTTAAGTTTTCATGAGATTGAGGCTAAGATTTTCAGAAGCATCCACTAATTTTGAGTGCCTCATTTGAGATTGACATTGAAAGGTGGTGACCATTTGGAACTGCAGTTTAAGTTAATGGCAGCTGGGGGTGCACCGAACCACTCAGAATGAAGCTCTA
The DNA here is from genome assembly GCA_007922305.1 of Dermatemys mawii. Taxonomy (NCBI): domain Eukaryota; kingdom Metazoa; phylum Chordata; order Testudines; family Dermatemydidae; genus Dermatemys; species Dermatemys mawii. The sequence goes on along the minus strand of ML677366.1, from coordinate 4,034,218 downwards.
TGTGTCTCAAGTTGAGGCACCAGCAATTAGTGGTTGCCTTTGAAATTTATGGACTAAATCTTCTTAGAATTTAATTTCTCAGTATGTCCTTTGGGGCTTTGCTTCTATAGATCATGGATATACATACAGAATTTCAAAATGCTGCTGGTTACTCATGACTAATTTTCTGATCAAAATCAAATTCCTTATAATAAAAAAAAAGAAAAGGTGCAATAGCAGTACCCTATGCAAATCTACTTATGATGTTATCTTAGCAAAATTTAATATTCTGTGTTTAAGCAAATTTTAGTCATACCAGATGGCTAGCCATGTGCAGATGTATGGAAAACTGTAATATCTTCATGTTACCAGATCTTGTTAACAGAGTGCTTAAGAGTATATGTCAAACACTGGGTATTAGACTGCACATCCTATTGATTTGATGACAAGAGTCTCTATTAGCAATTGATCTTATGTTTTTATTAGAATATTTTTTTCTAGCAGGTTCATTAAGGATTAGTTAAATTTTAAAATCTACACAATTAGAGATTATAGTCACTATAAACATGTCATTTACAGAGACCTTTTAGAAGGTGAGGATGTAATCAGTCAGAAATCTGCCGTTCAAATAGATAATCCTATTCCAGACAGGTTGTTAGTCATCCATACACTACATCCTCTGCAACAAAGTGATTAGATGTCATTGAGATTGTACTCTGGGTGCCTTTTTTAATGAGATATTTTTTGTTGCCTTTTATCTTTGTTAGAAGGAAAATGTGCTGATATAGAATGGACTGCTTGGTTAGAAGGGATCCTTACTTAATTGTGATGGCACTAAGTTTTCTCTACTGTTGACAAAAATAACAGCAACATGCACAAACCCAAATAAAATACACACTTGCGTGTATTTTGAGGTTATAACGCTCTACGAGTTTTAATACTGCAGTTTTTGTTTAAAAATCTCATTTTACATAGGCACGATGTTGCTCCTGTCCATTAAAAAAAATGGCTAATTAAATTCAGACACATGATATCATGTGTGTTTAGTTGGTAAAACACACTTCATTCAAAAGGCCTCCACCCAGAGAAGTCTTAACAAACAAAAGGATGAAAACCTTTTATAGGAATGCCAGGTTTGAACGTTAAATGCCTCACTTCAACTTTTTCTAAAAAATATAATTACGTTAGAGGGAGACATGAGGATATTGTAGGTTCACTAAAGAGGCCAAATGTATGATATTTTCCTGAGAATTGGCATAGCAAAAATATGTTCTCAGTAGGGTTTTCACTAGTACTAAAAATGAGCTGCTTTAATTTATTTATTTTGTTCCTCTTTGGTGCATGTATTTTCTTTAGTGCTCAGTATCAGCAAATCCTTGCTTCAGCCAACAAGGTGTTTAGCCTAAATCAGGCTGTCAGTCAAGAATGAATCTGAGGTAACATTTAAAAAATACTGCGTAGGAGCTATGCATTTCAAAACCCAATAGACTACACCTCTGGAATTTGAGCATACTCTGCATTTCTCACAATGCATTAAACTTTCATCCTTGCATGTCACAAATCCTCAGTGCGCTTCCATGATCCTGGTCCTGGGAGTTTTACTGCATTAGTAAAAGAAAAAATAATAATAAAAATAAATAGATTGAAGCTTCTAGTAGCAGAATCAGCTTCTTGGCCTGCATTTTATTGGCCTAATTCTCCTCTCAGTTATATCATAGCAGGTTTTTTTGGGTTTTTTTTTACTTGAATAGGAGCAGAATTGTGCTCTGTGTTTGTATTTCACAGATTATAGTACTTCAGACTATTTGTTTAAAATAAATAAGGATTTAATTCTTAGGGATAGAATAATTATAAAAATATTTTTATATAATGACTTTCAAAGGAAAAATGTAATTAGCTTATCTAAAATCTGATCTCTTTGAAATATACATGAGATGAAGGGTTTTATTTATAGATGTTGGTACCTTATTTTCTTTTTAGGGTATTCCCAATACATTCGTGAGACTGCTCCTGATTTTGTTCTTCAGCAGAATTTGCAGATGGGGAGGCTGTGTGACACACTAGGTATAGTAAGTGCAGTCAGCTGCCTACATCGTTGTTGTTGTTTGTCTCTCATTTTTAAGGAAAAGATCATGGATGAGGGAGAGTTTCTTGCTGTAGTAACCTTGAATGCAGAGAACATTTAAACTCCAAAGCATTTTTCAGTACTTGATTGGTCCTTTATGCCATTTACTGCTCTGTGAGATGTTCATAAAATATACTCGTTATTTTTGATTCTGCAGTAAAGTAAGATGATCTGATTCTGCATGGTGCTGAGCATTTCTTGGCAGACTGGGGTGCTCAGAAGGCCACAGAATCTCTTTTATAATTCGACAGTGCCAGTTATGCATTCAGGATCACGTTAGGAGAGCAGATTTACTGGGAAAGAGTAAGCCTTTATTTAAACCAATTTTTTTAATTAGCAAATGAGACAAGAAACATACATTTGAAAGTTTTTCCGAGCATGACAGTTCTCCTTTAAACAAAGCAATGAAGAATATTAATTTGTCAATGACCAACTTTGTTGGCTCCCTGGAATGACATACTTTACATGATTCATACATATTTCAGTGTCATTATTATTTCATAAATGCCATTTAGTAACTTTGTAACAAAAATGTTAGATCCAGAAATTTACAGTAGCCTAAAATAATAATGTAATTGCCTTTATATATTATCTAGGCACTAATGTTGTTTTTCCCATAGTACAGTTGGTTTTTATTTTTTGGAGTTTTTTTAAAGATAGATTTGTTACATCTACATTGTTTGTTAGAAACTGAAAGGAAGATCATCAATGTGTTGTAGAGGAGTCAGTCTTGATGATTGAATGGTTTCGTCTCAGCTTCATATCCATGAACATGAAAATCACACTTCCATCAGAGAATTTTGGTCCTAGCAATAAATAACCTAGAAAATAAACCCTAAGATTACAACCAAAGGAGATTAGAGATATTTTTAATTTTTTTTCCTCTTTGGTTCCCATTTATTTACTTTGTGCATTTGACAGTACTTTGTGTGTACTGGTCTGTATGAACTTGTTTACCAGAAAGAGCAGCAGCAAACCTGAGGTTGAAAGTGAATAGGCAGCAGAGGGGTCTTGAGCATGTTGGATGATGTTGCTCAGTGCCCCGTTTATCCCCCAAAAGACCCTTCTAAACAAAAACAGGGGAGCAGAAAAAATCCTAAATATTTTTAACATATTTTTAAAAATCCCAAAGGTGCAGAACATACTATTAAAGGGTGCTTTATAAAAAAAAAACTCATTTTTTTTAGTATTAATCAATTTAAAAAAGGATCAAGTTGACAGTTTTCCCTACAATTTACTAATCCAGTCCTATTCTAAACCTGTTTAATTCTTTCTTATTACAATCATTTATATAGAATCATAAATTTAAATTAAGACAAGGCCCAGTCCTGCAGCCCTTTTTCATGTGAATAGCTTCACATTGGGGAACGGGGCCATTAGACAGAAATAGGACATTACAACCGGTGTCCAAATATTCATCTGATCTTCTGTGTTCAGATATCAGCTCTGATCTGACAAACACTTTGGCACTAGAGTAACTTTAATACATAAATACTCCCATTGAATTCAGGGGGCTACTCACATGCACAAAATTATGTGCAAGTGTTTGTAGGATCAGGCTCTTAGTGTTTACTTCTCCAAAATGAGAAGGTCTTTCAAAACCAGAGAAGTGTGTTTTCCACATTTTTGCCCTATTCATTTACATGGGAGTTTATAGGATTACAATCTAATCCCAGAAGCCACCTGTCCTTTTCAGTGAGTTGCACCATATTGTATAGTCTACTGGTAAATAAATATTTTCCCAGCAGTAGTTTCCAGTTGGTCAGGATTTTGGGAATTCATTGGCCCTGTTTTCACTACTGTTTGGAATCTTTCTTTCGCAAGTAAGGGAATTGTAAACTGTGGTGTAGGAAAGGATCAAATACTTTTTAAAATTGTGTTTAATGCACAGAACTCATCCCCTGCAGCTTAAATACTAGATTAGATAAATGTTAGTACTTAGCACAGGAAAAGACTTATTTGCGTGTCTGAGAATGATCATAAGCAGAAACTGAAAAAAGGGGTAAAACACACACAGTTCATTGATAATCATATATCAGATGCTTAATTAGTGCCCAACAGAAGAGCATAGATTCTTGCCACATTGGTTTAATGGTTTCTTTAGAGCATCAAGAATGTTTCTTTACACTAATATAATCAGATATTAGCTACAGTCTTTACTTCAGCCTCGCAAAATTCTGCTCACTCACTGTACCCTGGGCAAGTAACTTTTTGACAGGGTATTGCAATATCATTAGCTTTTCCATTGTCGCAGCAGGGGTGGGTGAGCAGTTTGTGTGCCCAGGTTGGTTAATTTTCAAAGAGTGACTGAAAGTGATATTGAATATTGACCAAAGACCAAATGGACTGTTCTCTTCTTTGTAATTACTTTTTGAAATGATGAGGTAATGAATTTTGTGCATTCTTTTTGTGTGCACAATCAGAGTTTAGATTATGGGCTAGATCCTCAACTCATTTACGTTTCTTTGTACACCAGTTGAGTACTGTATATGTATTTTTTTAGCATGTGTTAATGAGTTAAATATCTTATTCCAAGTCCTTTATGAAATTAGGTTTTCCTTCTTACCACTTTTTCCCCTGGATTTGGTTGCTGTACCTTCTTAAATTTCATCTTGATGTAATAATAATCATTACTGGCACATTTAGGGCTCAGTCCAACTCCTGGTAAAGACAAGACAGTTGACTTCAATGGAGTTGGATCAGACCTTGGAAGTGCTTTTTTTCATTTGTAGATCTCAAAGTGCTTTTCACAGCAGCACACTGTGTTGATTTATGAGGCCTGTTAACTCATCAATGTCTAATATTAATGTTTTGGAAACAGACACACTGGGTCAAATTTTCCAAAGTGGCATCTTTATAATTTACTGAAGTTAATGGGATACATGTTAATATCATGTTAATTCCCATTGATGATAATCTTCAGTTGTGTGCCAGTTTTTCACACCTCAGTGTTTGCACATGCAGTCTTTCAGACCATCTTGTTTTACATGCATGAACTCAGATTTGGTATTTAACAGGCCAATCTGCACACCCGTCTGTTCTGCAGAAGTTAATAATGTCATCCTACTGTCAGAGTCATCCCTTGGGTATGGCGAACTGGGGTGACCGCTTTGGGCCCTGCGCTTTGGGGGACCCCGTACTTTGGTGGGAGCCCTCGGGCTGGTGCAGTTGGCCGGAGTTGTCTGTCACGGAAGGGACGGATCGGTCCCAGAAGTGATGGATTTATCACTCCCTCCCTAGGCTTTGCACCCTCCTAGGGACAGCCTGCCTCCTGTGAGCATTAAGTGGACGGGGAAAGAATAAGAACAGGCCATGCAAAATCCAAGCAGAGTACGAATTTGCAGTTTCATCAGCTTTCTAGGATTAATAGCTCAGTTTTATAATTTACTGAAGTTAATGGGATACATGTTTAAAGTAGTGCGGTATTCCCATTGATGTTAATATGAGTTGTGCTGCTCAATCCCCCTGAAACACTTTGGAAATTCTACCCACAATGTGTTCTGCAAACTTAATTCTGAAAGCAAGCTATTTCTTTGGGTTGCTGACCTGTCTTCAGAGAAATGCTGAAGCACAGAAAATCAGTTAAACCAGTAAGGTTTGTGAATTACAAATCTCATTTTATTTCCAGTATGCTTTTAAGGAAGCTATTCGTTAGCAAATGGTCAGAAATCATCAGATATCAGTTCACAATGGAGTGTACCTTTCTACGGATAATGAACATTGTGCCCATTTGTTTTAGATGCCAACGTTGACGTCATCTACATCTGCCCCCTTCATCTGAGTGAGGAGTTACTGCAGTATTACAATAAACTCCTGGGTCTGCAGGCAGCTGTTAGATCTGGGAACCCTGAGGACATGGGTGACCTGCAGGACAGGTTCAAAATTCTCACCCCTGAAGCTATAAACAGCTTCCCAGTGAGTTTGTCTTCTAATTACTACAGCTTGAGGGATGCAGTAAAATTAAATTGGAAATTTTATAACGTGTAATGCTCTGGTACCCATCAGTGAAATATTATTGCAAGTTTAAGAGCTTTACTGATTAGACTACTAGTTAGACTGCTGGAAATAAATATCCCAGTTTAGTTTTATAGACTTAGTGGAGGTAGTCCTATCCTCATTGTCTGTAGCCTAGTGTCCATTCTCAGTGTTTGTCTGGGACTTAGAATTTAGTAGATTTATAACGCCAAGAAAAGTATAACAATAAAAGCATTTCTATTACTCAAACTTTAGCTCCTTATAGCCAAACAGGCATTCATGTAGTCATTCCTCAAGCGTATTTATTACAGTGAAATCCAATTTAGAACTTTTTTTAAAGAGAGTGGAACTTTAAATGTGTTTAATGTAGGTTTTGTAGTAATGTTAGCTTTGAACTTGTTAGGCCAATTTTAAGACCAAACAATGGAACATAGTCCGAAAAGAGACTGACACCTACTGAAAGGACAGCATTGCTGAGCCTACTGCAGCACTCTTACTGAAGCAAAACATCAGTGACTTCAGTAGTTGAGAGTTTAGTGAGTGTTTTGCTTACGTAAGCAGTACTGGATTAGCGCTTTATAGGTTTGTTTTAAGTACCTTTCTTTCAGTTCATGAGCTAATGTCTTTTCTCATTGAACTTAAATTTACCTAGGAGTATCCTCAAAGTACCTGAGTATGGATTGAAATTGAGGAGCCAGGTCCCAGCTCTGGCAGAAGAGAGCAACCATAATACTGACTTAACCTGCTATCTGAGGATTGTGGTGTAGAGGAAATCCCTGGGTGGTGATAACTGCTTAGCCAGTCCTGTGCCACCTCCGGTCCAAACCCTCTGCATGGCAGACATGGCCCGGAAAAGAAGGGTGTGTGATTGAAACAACCTTGTGCTCTGGCAATCCCTGGTTGCTGGCATGACACTTTGGGGAATCACTGCAGCCAGGTACAATTTAAAGCATCCCTGAGATTGCTCTAAATTGTAGTGGTCCTCAGTTGGCCCCAGGTTCAGGTGGTTTAGAACCATCTTTGCTCACCACTTTGAGTCTGATGCCAATCTGAGCTTGTCTGAACCTCTAAGTCCTTGAAACAAGTCAACACCTGTTAATAAAGCAATAGCCTTTTCCTCTGCCCGCTAATTGTTGTTTCTGTGTTATTCCCTTTTGGAATCCTGAGGATTCCCCACATCCCCCTGTTTTTATATCTTCTCCCCCTCAGCACTTCAGATCATGGCTATTGCATCACTATCAGAGACAGAATGAACTAGATTTTACACCCTGTTGCCTGCATTCCTTAATTAACTGTAGAAGCTATTATTGAGAGACCCACAGCAATTCTCTTCCCTGCATCATCACTCCTGGCCCCAGGGAGCAAGTGACCAGGATTGGAAATTGAACCTGGGTCAGCCAGGCTGGCCCTTCTGTCCTGCTTTCATCTATTGCTCAGGGGGAAAAATAAAAATATCACTTAACAAAACTTCAAGAGTGTGCTTTAAAGCTACATAAAGAAAGGAAACTCAGGGACATGTTTGTTAGCTGCTCTCCCTCTGGTTATGCCTCCCAAGACCCTCACTTCTCCTGCTGGAACTTTGAGGATCACACCTCTCTAAATCGTGTCCACCAACTTCACAGAGAGCCTTAGACACTCTTTGGTGCTCCACACTATTTCACTGTTAGGCTAGGGACTTTACTGTTGAGTGACGTAAGGCATTCTTTCCCTCCACTTCAGGGGGATGAGCACGGAACCTCCACCATGCTTCCAACCTAGACACCAGCTCCGAGATTTATACTTTGCTCTCTGGTCATGGAGCCTGCAGAACTTTGAGTGAAAACAGCCCTTAAGGTCCCCATTCAGGAAAATACTTAAACATATGCTTGAGTCCACCCTATTAAGGAGAGCATTTAACTATGTGTTGAAGAAATAGGAATGCTTTCCAGCACTGGGTCCTAAACTAGTGGATGAAATCTCATTGTAAAGAAAACTTCCTTCCCAATATGATTCTAGAATGTTATCTTCATTCTTGTGTAGTAGCAATCTCTGACCTGCTAAATGTCTGTGACACTATTCTATGCACAGTATCCATCAGTGTCTTACTCGCTTTCTGAATGTGCCTTGATATTTCCAGTGAAGGAACTTATACATTGTGTAAGTTGCAATGGATGCATAGGATTTGTTGTAGCAAATATTCCTGAGACTCAGCCTTCCATGATTGATGTTCTTAGTTTAATTTTCCATGCTGTGACGTCTCTCATGAACAGCCTGTCCAGAGATAGACATTTTGTTTTAAAAAAGAAATGAAAAACTGAAACCCTTGTGCTTTTTAAAAAAATCTATGCTTCCTCCTCTGCAGTCAAAATGACTGTAGCCATTAAAACTACTGCATAATGGAAATGTATATCCCCTGTAATTTAATGTGATCAATGAAAGGTTTGCTAAATCAAAATGTTTTATTCTCAGAGAATCATTTAAAATACTGCTGCACTGTATGGGGAAATATATTCTCTGCTATAGGGGTTTTTCTTCATTTTTTGTATTGATTTTGCAGACGCTTTAGAGTTAAACCATGCCAGAAGTGTTGCAGAGATGAATCACTATTATCCAAAGGCCACCAGCATCTCTGCCGACTGACAGAAGGATAATTCCGCGTGGATCAAATAAATACAGATGTGTAGTAATTAGTTCTATTCCCAGTGAGCCCATTTCCAACACACTAAAGATGTGAACGATTATGGAGCCTCACCCCAACAGCTTTTATCAATTTAAACAGCTAAGCTACAGGATAGGTCATAACCCAGCCTGCTATTAATAATGTATTTATTGTGTGCAACATTATAAATTAGGTTCATGGAATAGAAAAGAAACATCTTTTAACAAGAATAATGTTATCTTTATACAGGGCCATCACATGTGCCTGGCCACTCAGCTGAAGTACAGTCCCAAGACAATCAAAAGAATAAAAAATCTTATTCAAGGCAAAGAAGCCTACATCATTGGTGGAGTTCCTCACAAAGATGATTTAGCAGTGGCTGACATGTTAAATGTGCCCATATTGGGCTCTGAGCCAGAAGTAGCTCATCTCTATAGAACTAAGTCCGGAAGTAAAAGAATCTTTGCTAGTGCTTGTGTGCCAACACCTCCTGGAGAATATGACATCTATAACCATCAACAGGTAAGCAGTAAGCGGTTTGGGAACTTGTGTCTTTTGGCAAAGGAACAGTTTATTCAACATATCAACATATAGACGCATATTGTGACTAATAGAATCAGAGGGGTAGCCGTGTTAGTCTGGAATTGCAGAAGTGACAAAGAGTCCTGTGGCACCTTAAAGACTAACTGAAATTTTTTCAGAGCATGAGCTTTCGTGGGCTAATACCCACTTCGTCGGA
>ML677366.1:4008592-4024362 GCA_007922305.1 Dermatemys mawii | reverse complement strand
ACTTCGTCGGATGCATGCCTCCGACGAAGTGGGTATTAGCCCACGAAAGCTCATGCTCTGAAAAAATTTCAGTTAGTCTTTAAGGTGCCACAGGACTCTTTGTCACTTCTGCATATTGTGACTAGGTAGGGGACAAACTTTGTTGACTTGCTTAAAAAAATCAAATGTCTGTTGTTGCATTGATTAGAACCTAAATCGGTTTGGATGAATAGTTGGAATATGTATTTTTCCACATTGGTTTTATTTCTTTCAGCACTTGTCTTACCATTTAAATTAACTTCTGCCTTGTTAATGAAAGGATTAAGGAAAAATACTTCTCACAGTAATCTTTGTAATCCTCCTCTAGGGTGCATACCATCTATAAGTATCTGGTCCTTCCAGACAGCCATCATCAGAGCATATCATGGGTGAAATCCATTGGGGTCAATGGGAGTTTTGCTATGGACTTAATGGAGCCAGGATTTCACTCCATATGTCCACTAGGAAGCCATGTCAAGAGAGTGGCTCGTGCTAAACTCCACTGTGAGGTGAAGCATTTATGTCAAAGGAGGTTCCATTTGTTTAGGAAAAGGCGATCATCCAAACTGAGATCCGCTCAGCAGATCTGCTGCCTGAATTTTTCCCTCTGTTTCCAATTTCACGTATCTTATTGCCATGACATAGCATAAAAGTTTTGCCAAACTCAGTACATCGATCATCTGTGTATGCGGTGGCTTTAACAACAGTAATAGAAGAAAAGGGATTTTATATAATATGTTCACTTTGTATGTATTTATTCTGGACTCAGTGACAGAATACTATTCTTTGAGGTAACTGCAAATTTATACTGGTGTGCCCCAGTGCATTGTTACTTTTTGCTGAATTTATGTAGTGGTAGTGCTACAAATTATGCATCAGCTAGCCTATATATACAACCTGGTTTTGTTTTCATTATCTTCCTTTTTCCTCTCTCCTGTGTTATGGAGCACTAACTCGTTGCATCCTGTCTCAAATTAGCTTGTAAGCTCTTCCAAAGAGAAACTGTCTCTGATGATGTATTTCTTCAGCACCCAGCATGGTGCCTGATATGGGCCTCTACATACTACCACAAAACAAATAATAATCGTATCTTTGGTTACAAGAAACTCTTGCCAACAAGACTTAATTGAGAGAGGGAGTCCTTGGCTCCTCCTTCATAAACAGTATCCAACAGGAATTCCTTTGGTCAGGAGAGGTACAGAATCTGACTTCAAATTGTGTTTAAATCTTTATCTTCTCCCTTCTGTATCTGTACTCTAGCTTCTTAGCGTCATTTTGCTTCTGATGGGTCCTCATCTAGCTGTGAGGTGAGAGTAGTTAAGTCTCTGCTCTGTGGCTGCTCATAGAAAGATCTTCCTGATCACCATAGGTTATATTCTCTTTTGTTGGTTTGTATGTATAGCCAGTCAGTTTTGACTGCCCTTGCAGTTCAATATTAAAAATGGTCCAGAAGCCAAATAACCAAGCTCAGACAGTTTATTGTCTATAGACAAACCGTATGGTAAAAGAAAGAAAGAAAACTAATACGTGCAACTTCTATCCAAGCGTGGGAAATTATTATTTCAAGATCACCATCATGGATAATTTATCTAGTTGAGGTGCCTCTTCTGCTTTGTCATATCATGGCTAATCTGGGTAGTGTAAGTGTCATTTCAGTTCACTAATGTTTTTAAATTTAAAGTTAGTGGTTCAATATGGATGTTAGAAATTGGTGTGTATGTCTTTAATTTCCTCCTGGTGCTGGGGCTTACTTTGAATCATGGATTCATTTTGAAAGACTGGAACAGGCATAATTAGTGTGACCTATAATGCTCCATTCATGAGAAATAAAGCAGCAATTTGGAGTAGTGACATTACAAATGAGGTCTCCATTCATAAATGTTTTATAATTAGTCACTCCACAGTACTGTCCATCCATATCACAGGTCACCCTTACTGCTAGTCATCACCATTTGGTGAGCATCACATGGCAGGAGGCAGTAGCAGCTAGCTTTTCTGACTCAATAAATTGGTACAGGCCAGCATGGCTATGTAATGGAATTGTGATGTCAAAAACTGCACATCTGCGCACACATCAATATCCTTTAGTGGAACAACAAGCTGTGTGCAGTGCCCTCCAGATTTGTGCTGCTGAGTGATATACCAGTAGCTGAGGTAGACCTAAGCATTCCTTGAAGATGCTGTCTTCCAGATAACCTGCTGAATGGCTAGAAGCCAATTGATCAAATATTACAGTGTCAGGATCCATTATCAGAAATGATACCTTAAAAGAAATAGACATGGAACACACCACTGAGCACAATTGTTTTGAATAACATTTTCCTTGAGTAAGAGGCAGTGTCACTGACCCCAAATTATGAATTGTGCTAAATTAAATTGTTATGATTGTTGCCAATACAGTACAATTTCTGTTGCGCACTGATGATGATACCATTTGGCTAATTGCTCATCATTAATAAGGTTAGGCAATTTCCCTTTTTCAATATTCCCTAAAGAAATAGTTACAGTATTTAACACACATCTCCCATAAGCAGTGCAAATTATTTCTCTACCTTTATGATTTTCCCTGGCTTTTTCATTGTTTTCTGTGATTAATTAATTAATTTTTACTTGTGCTTGGTTAAACAGCTTGGTAATGTCCTGCATATTGTACACCATTTATCATTCCCCAGTAGCCATGAATTGTGGGTGCTGAAAAGGTATCTGCTGCCTGATGCTCTAATTACTGTACCTTTTCATACTTTTTCGATCTGCCCTGATCCAAATGGACATCTCAGATCCAAATAGCCCTGAAACAGAACCCATAATCCCATCTAAATTTTGGAGTCCCCTCTTTCGAAAGATACCAGACTGCAGTACAGTTTCTTGCCTGGATATTAGGCCTTGTGAATATTCCTGATATGATACTAACAAAGAAGTATGCAAATTGTATCTCTTTTATGCAATAGTCAGCTAGTTTCCCTTGTTCACATGGGTTTTTCACGCAGCAACAGGCAAACAAATTAAAATCTGTGAATCTGTGATTAGGAAGAAGAAAACATTTTTGCAAGAGGAAAATGTGATTATGAAATTGCAGAATCTGGCAGGATGTCTTAACAGCAGGAGGAGAAACTGAAATTGTGCATACCTCATTTTTTTAAATTGACTAGATGTCAAGTTAGTGGTGTCCCTTTAACCGCAGCATGTTTAGCCTTAGATCCTTTTAAAAAATTTCTTGTTTTCCGACTCTGCGCACTTCCTCCAGTATCATTGTTGATTTTTTTTTTCATAGAATTTGGATGAATTTTGGAGTAGCTTTGAATGTTCATTAGATTCTGGAAGAAAATACTTCCCATAATGAAGAAAATCATCTTGTTTCCCCTGTATTTTGAAATTTGCAGCATTCATCTAGCTGGTAATGTCAGCATGTCGTATTTGTGGATTGCAATAATCAATAGCTTCTCTCTTATTACTGATGTGCATCATAAACCTGAAAATAGTGAGGATGTTGTAATTCTTAGGCATCCTTGCTGCCTCACAATAAGCTTTTTACATTCCTTTTCTTTTTACAAATACCTTTTAACACTGGAAATAATAGCAGCTAAACAAATGTGTGACAACTTCCATACAGCTGATAAAATAAACAAGTATATGTTCAGTGATGTAAAAAACAATACCTTCAACTTCTACATTAGTTCAATTGATTATTAAGTAATTCATTTATAAAAATTTCCTGCCCAACAATCCCACATGCTTATTAGTTCCTCTTTTGATCCATGCTGCAGCATTTCAGAAGGTCTCCTTCTGTGGTTTGCTCTGTTGAAATATTGACATCTTAAGTTAAATAATAAAAGAAAGGTGACACTATGTTAAAGCACAGTTCAATTTTCACTTAAAGATAGCACATAATTCTTTCCATTGGTACAGTCTTAACAATACTATTGATTGTTTTCATTACTGTAGGGGAATCATCAACAGAAACTCATTTATAGCGTTCTTGAAAGCAACAAATAATAGGATTTGGAGCAAAGAGAAGATAATTCTGTTTGTGGTCGAAGTCAAAAAAATATATACAACTAGGAGTCCAAAAGATTACCATGTAAAAATACCTTCTAGTCAATGCAGCACAAGTTCTGTATAACACTTTTCCAGGGTCCAATGACATTTACTATTTCTAAACAGCTAATTATGTTCTATTCCCCAGCTAGTTTTACAAGAAAGCCATTTAAAATTGGGTATGAATATAGATAAATAATTAGAATCATTTTAATAAAACTTCTCTTGTAAGTTTTATTAAATTTGTAACCATATAATTCACTCTGCAGCAGGAATGTGTCACAGATGTTTGCCTGCTATTAGAATCTGACTGTAGGAAGGTTTTTAAGAGAGGATTTTAAAAACAGTCTAGTGCTGCCATCAGCTACCCTTTCTGAGACGCATCCGGAGAAGTACTGAACATTCAAAACTAATAGCCCCGGTCCAGCAATGAGCTCCACGTAGGCAGACTCTGCCCTGGCCCAGAGCCCCATTGACTTTTCTGTGAGTCTGCATGGGGGCAAAGGTCTGTTCAGATGGATCCAATTGCAGAACTGGGGCCAGAGGATCCTGACCACAAAGGGTTTGGGAGAGCATTACACAGGCATCCAAACTACTAATCACCAGTATCTCTGCTTTTTTGGGAGGAAGGAAGATTAGTGAATATTGGTAACCTGAAGCTAGAAACCGTAATTATAAGTCTGTTATAAAACAACTTTTAAATCACATATATGAACACTTTAATGATGCCCTAATTCAAAATGTTTTTGAAGCCATTTCCTTTGTCTTTGTGCCCCTGTTTCATCCATAGATGCTTGAAGTTCTGAGTCAGCTGATCATAGATAACCTGGGAGTGAGACGTTGGTTGTTTAAAGTGGACAATGAATTTGGAGGAAATGGCACTGCATATTGTGACATTGCCAGGCACCTGCAATGCTACCCTTGGGTTCAGAAGGAATGTCAGAGATACAACACTGAGACATGGAAGAAGAAATGGGCACATGTAAGTCAGTGAGAAGCTGGGTATCTTATTCTCTGGGACAGTCTGTTCTATGTTGAGTACAGGAACTCCTCACTTAACGTTGTAGTTATGTGCCTGAAAAATGCGACTTTAAGTGAAACAGTGTTAAACGAATCCAATTTCCCCATAAGAATTAATGTAAATGGGGGGGGTTAGGTTCCAGGGGGAAAAAATTTTGTCAGACAAAAGGCATTATATGCATAGGAGGCAGGGAAGGGAGGGGGAGTCTGCTGGCAAGGACTCACTCCTACCCACTCCCTCCCTGGCAGGAGGGAGTGGGTAGGAGCGAGTGCTCCCGAGCTGGCTCCCCCTCCCTCCTGCCTTCTAAACACGGAAAGCCAGCTGATTGCCCCGTCAGGAAGCAGGGCGAGGAGGGGAAAGGCACTGATCAGCATCTGCCTGGGGAGGGGGACGCTGTGGGGAAGGGAGGAGCATAGAGAGGCTGCCTGCTGTGGACAGAGCAGGCAGCCAAACAATGTAAGAGGGGAGCATTGCCACACAGGCATGTTCCCTAATTGCTTAGCAATGTAACAATGAAACAATGTTAACCAGGACGACTTTAAGCGAGGAGTTCCTGTATATATGTAGGAAATGGGTCATGCTCACTAAAGTAAGCACACTGTCTTGCACCCCCCTTCCATCGAATTTTTGCTTCCCATCTTGGGTTGGGGAAATTTAGCTCCCTCTGGAGTTTCCAGCGGAGTTGTGCAGGTGGAGGTGTCTGAGGAAATTTGCTGGATTAATGTGCACACTGCTCCTGTGGACATGCCCCTGGCTTGCACTGGCCTCTTAAATGAACACCTCAACTTTACAAGCAATTGAACTTTATCTTGTGGAATTATTTGAGTAGCAGGTTATATAGCATTTTATTCACATATAATAATAATAATAATAATAATAATAGTACTTTCTCTTCTATAGCACTTTTGATCCCTAGACCTCAATGTACTTTACAAAGGAAATAGCATCATTATCCCCATTTTACAAATGGGTAAACTGAGGCACAGGCAGGTTTAACAACTTGCCCAATGTCACTCAGCAGGGCAGTGTGTTAAACCAGTGTGTGTTATTTATGTAAATCATTTATAAATAGATGTCCTAGATCAACAAGATGAACACAAGGACCTCTTATACTGAGGTTTGATTTTCAGTGGTGCTGAGTATTTACAGTTGACTTCAGTGGGAGTTGTGGATGTCTATGAGCGATCAGTATCTCTGATCAGATGTGTGTATCTGTTTTATCTAGTAGATAAAACACATGGCTTTACATTCCTGAACATGACCAAATGTCACCATGCTTCAGTGTTACTTGTCTGTATGCTGGTGGGTGTTGCTATGCTACAAGTAGTGTATAATAACAGACCATGTATTAGTTGCCCCAGCTTTTGCATAAATGAGGTGTTGCAAAGGTTTTTAATTCCGTTGTTGCCTTCTGGAAATTAATCCAGCACCTAGTATTATAAATTTCTCTCCAGTGAAGATTTGCTTGAGTGAACAGCTGTTTGGGCCAAATTCATCTCTGATATAACTCTATTGACTTAAAGCATAAAAGTGAAGAGGAAGTATTAGCAAGGCTTAATTAGGTTCATTGTGTTTAATGGCAAGCTAATGTAAGAAAAAAATATTTCAATAAGACAGTTAAGCAGAAACCGAAGAGAGGAGCAAATAAAATCCTTAGCTCAGTAACTATGGGTGTGGATACAAAATAAAGGGAGTTTCTGTTGTTAAAACATCACTTTTCTCCGGAGAAGTGGATTCTGATTAGCACAAGATTTGAGAGGCTACAAAAATGATGGACAGCCACAAATACACAAATAAAACGATGTGAATGTTATGACCTTCCAGCTTTCATTTATCTATCTTTTAGTCCATGTACGAGTTTGTTCTTTACAAATTGTTGGACTGAATTCTTTGGATCTGGTTCATCAAAAATTTGAATTCTGATGCAAATTGGATTAATTTTAGTTAAAGATCTGTGAATATTTAGATAAACATTTGCTATTTAAGTCTGTAGTGCCAAATATATTGCCATTAAATTCAGAAGAGTTGTATCAGGGAAAAATTTGCCCCATCATCCTATTTTAAATAAAGAAATATTTACAACAGTTCAGCTTTTTTAATTCAATCAAGAATAGTTAGAAAGTGTAACATTTGATTGAATTGCGTAGTATAATGTGAATTCAAATTGTGCTGGTTAAACTTCTTTTGAATTTTGATAATTACAGCGTAATAATGCTTTGTGATATGAAACTTCCTGTGCAAACATTGAGGGCTAGATTCTCCAGTCCTCTAAGGCTCCCTTGCTCTGCATAAGCCTGATCAGTGCAAAGTGGACTTAAAACATGCAGAGATGGCCAGTGGAGAACATTGCCTGTGCCAGGGAGCTCTCTATTTGCATAAAGCTGTCAGAGGTAGCATACTAACCTCCTGTGCCAGCTGCCCACGTGGGAGGGAAGAAGGCACTGCAGAGCACAGCTGTACTACATCTGCTCCTCCACTGGTGTTAAGTTCCTTGAGAGTCCTTGCATCAGTGGCTTAAGTTAGAGCTATTCTCCTGCCATTTTAACTGCTCTCGGGGCCCGATGGCTCAGAAACAGGGATTTATAACTGGTTTCCTTATGGTTCCCCCACTTCCACTGATTTTAGATGGAGCTCAGACACAGAGAAGAACATGCCCCCTAAAAACTCCTACAACATAAATGCTTACCAAAAGTTGAAAAACATATATAAGGAATGGTAGACTTCATATAATTTTCTACAAGCATGTCAGCAGGAAAGCTTCTCTAAATCCAGGCCAGTATTTCAGTGAGTGTAGGTGAAAGAACAAAACACATTGCCATTTAGAGCATCTTGTCCAGAAATGAGAGGTGACATTTTCTGCTTCTGAGTTTGAGCTCTTTTTTGTAAGCATGGAGACCTTTCTTGTATATAGTGAATTGTAATCTCTACCAAGTATTACCATTGAGAGCAGAGGATTAAAATTATCCTTTGTTACAGAGTACCATCGTAATGATACACATTTAGACATCAAAGCATTAGTTTATGGGCACAGGCATGCTTTAATGTCCGATTGCAGTATGTAGACCTGTTTCTTTCGATAATGAAGACATTGTGTCATTGGCCTAGGCTGCCACATACAAAACATATGTTGGCAGGTTATTAAAAAATTCAGCTTCTTGATGAAAGACTATCCTGCAGGCTAAGAGTATAGAGAAAAGACTCTCCATTCTAGTAGAATTATTAGAAATGAGAATATGACTGTAAGCACTAAATTATGTTAATACTTACAAATAGCATCATTTGCATAGCAGTTTATGACACGATACCAAGATTTTTCTCATTGGTATGTAGTAGGCAACAGATTAAAAATAATGTAGTTTGTGAGTTTGAACTGTATAAGAATCTATTCCATCTAAAACAGGGTGATTTTAGATTCCTCATTTCAAGCATAACATTGGGCAAATGCATGACAAGATTAGTGATGTATTTTATCCTGAATTAATATAGAGTCTGAGTTATCTGAGAGATTACTTTGCAGCTGCAGTTGGGGTGAAATCTGAGGAGTATGTTAACATTGACTGCAGTGGACCCACTTATGGGGCGAGGCACTACTCAGGGTGAGCAAGGGTATCGGTGTCTGAGCTTTGATGATCAGACAGTTCTGAAAAGCCTCAGCACCTCCATGGCATTTTACAGTTTGTATTTTGCAATGTAAATGACTCTGGGGAACAGCAAAATGTTATCTAGCTAAAATCTGTGAAGTTTATCTATGTCAAACATGTGTCCTAGCTGGGATCCTTTCCTACCTGTACACTATCACTTTCCATCCTTATTTAGGTTTTGTCTTCAAACAGTAGTTAGAGTCCATTTTGCCTATTCCCATTGAAGGATTGGCCTGAGAGTTTTGGCAACTCCACTAGCAATAGAGACTGTAGTAAGCATTATTGATGATGATCTTGTTTGCATGTGGAGGTACTACTGTAATAGTATTTAGTAATGGATTTTCAAAAGCACCTTAGAAGTTAATTGTCTACCTCCCGTTAAAAGTCAATGAAAGTTAAGTGTCTAACACTCTTAGGCACTTTTGAAAATCCTACCCATATTTACTGTTGTTTTTTCCACCATCATATGTCATTATTTTGAAAGGGATAAAAAGTAATCACTAGCCTCCTGTCTTTCTTAGTTCTGGTAACTGAAAACATGAGACTTTCAGAGTCTGTATGCAGAGAAGGGCTGTAACCAGTTTGTTTACTTTTTTGCGTCTGAAAACTTTCTGTGGATTTGAAATTTACCCTCTCCACTGCTCCCACTATTATAGAGCTGCATTAGAAACTCAGTAATTATGTTTGCATATGTTTTACCCTGAAAAGCACAGTTTATAACCCCCGAATTTATGTGAAAATTAACGTGTTCCACAACCAGAGCTGGACCTGTTTAATGAGGAGCTTCCTCTAGAATGCTGTTTATAGTTCTGCCACTGGCTTCAGTGTTACTATTCTGTGAACACTGAGAACCACCCCTTTGTCAAATTTGTATTTGGGAGTCTATGTTTTATCTCTTCTCTAGAGCTAACTTCTTACATTTATAAGTATTCAATGAAACACAAAACTCTCATTAGAAAATGAGTTGAAAACGGTTGGCTGGAGTTGGTGACAGTTGTTACACAGTAGAGACTGCAAGGAGCAGAGGTGGCCAGGTGAGGGCGCTCAGAGCAGCTCAATGCTGCAGGAGAAGGAAGGGAAAGTTAGTGCTTTCCTGACTTCTCCAGCTGAGGGACTTGCAGTGGTGAGCCAGAAGGGAATCCAGTGTTGTTAACCAAAACAGGAGTGCAGCAGTGGGATTCTTCTGCAGAACCTAGTGAACTCCCAGATTCCCAGGCAGTACTGGGGGCAGTAGCCTGTGTGAGTGTTCTGACTGGTGGCAGAAGTCAGCAATCCACTAGGTTCTGCAAGATACCAAAATCAAAAGGCTGAGTTGTTAGGCTGGCCTGTTGAAAGGCTCAGAGTGGAGAAAAAGGGGATCCTTTAGAAATGCACAGTATTTGATCTTAGTGATCTTCTTTGTCTTCTTAATAAATCTTTGGTTAATTAGACCAGCTGAGTCTCTGACTCCTATTTGGAGAGAGAAGTGAAGCAGCCTCTAAGATGAGGTAGGAAGCCGGGTGTTCTGGAGCCTGCCCACTCAGGAGTCTCACTCCAAAAAGCGCACAGACTAGGGAATAGTCTTCTGCAAAGGTGTCACTTGAAGGGCTCTGGTCTGACAAACATACAGAAAATACCAAATGGCTGTCACAGTTACCAGTGAACTGCACCTGTGCCCCATCCTGGTTTCTTTGAGTTCATCTCCTCTCTTGGGGTAGAATCACACAATTTTCCCCCTCTCGGACCAGGCTCTGGGTTGCAGTCCCATGCGATCAACCATCATTACCTCAGCAGGGCTGATTTATCTTTAGTGACTTCAGTTCTGCTTCCTCTGGGGACAATAACAGAGTTGCCTTTCTGTTTGTTTGTCCAGCAGCCCCCATGAATTAAAGCAATAAAGGTATGTGGTAAACATTTCATTACCCTAGTATAAGTCTATCTCAGTAACAAGGTTACATTCCAGTATTCGTAGATTGTGGCACGTCACAGCTCCATATCCACCACAATGACCACAGACTTGAACTGAGTTTAAAGAGCTTAAGGTGACAGGAAGTTTTAAAAATAAGGAACCCTAGATTGGGGGCAGAGAAAGGGATGAGTGCAGGAGATGTAAAAGCGAAGAGAAGTAAAGGTGGGATAGAGAAAAGCGAACTGAATATAGCAGCAATGGAAGAGAAGGTTCAATGTTACAAATTGGCCAGTAGCAATGGAGCCATTAGAAAGCTTTAAATCATACATCTGTTTGTTGAAAGATAAAGGCTGTTTAACACGCAATGTATCAGTTTATTTAAGTTTTACAGTTTTTTAAATCACTGTTTCTAACTATATCACTGTAACTTTGTCATTATTATTTATATTACTGCTGCACTTAGGAGCCCTAGTCATGGACCAGAACACCAAACAAAGACATCTAGGTCCTGGTTAACTCACTAAAAGTTGGTATGGCAACCTCCACCTTTTCATGTTTGTGTGTGTGTGTGTGTGTGTGTGTGTGTGTGTAGAGAGAGATATCTCTATATCTTCCTACTGTATGTTCCACTCTATGCATCTGATGAAGTGGGTCCTAGCCCACAAAAGTTTATGCCCAAATAAATTGGTTAGTCTCTAAGGTGCCACAAGAACTCCTTGTTCTTTTTCGGATACAGTCTAACTTGGCTACTACCCTGAAACCTGTCACTAAAATTAGTGATAGGGATTTAAAATCTTTTCAGAGACAGATAAAGCACAGAAAACTCAAATTTCCATCAGTATTGACTAAATATTTTAACATTTATTTTAGGATTTGAGAATGATCACCATCAGAATATCCCAGTTTCAGAATATCCCAGTTTTCAATAGCCAACTCTTGCCTTAACATATAACATTATTGATCATTTTTCAAAAATTCCTTAAAACACAATTAAATACATTCAGAGATGATCTGAAAATCAGGAAGAGTGGTGAGGAGGTATATAACTTTTTGCCTAGGGTTCCATGAGGAAAATAAGCCTTATGAACAGCTTTCATCACCCTTTGCATCTTTCCAAAAGTGAGGAACTCGAAACAAGCAGCAAGTATTTATCAACCAACTCAAAATATAACTACAGGTCTGCCAAGTGGTCTTACCTTCAGTGGAATAACATCATAGTGTATAACGAAGCTCTGTTATTCTTTTGCACACATTAACATTGCTGAGCATGTACTTTCCACTTCCTAAAACTCAGACTGATTCTTATCACAATATTTATTAATCACATTCTGTAACGGATTCTAAAATAGTTTTGTTCCAGAAATGTTACAGAGATTGCTGGGATTCACAAACAGTTGAGTTGTGTTTGCTGACATACTTATGAAGGGTCTGCGGAGAAAATTCTTTAAACAAGCAGTCTTTCCTGCTGATTTTATTGATTTTACATGCAGTTTTTGGTGTGATCATTTTTCCAGCCTGAAGGAGGCCAGAAACATAGACAGTTGCACAGAAAATCCACATACAATATTTTGAAAGGTGTGACAGGCTTTTAAAATTCTTTTAATTTAACATGGTGTACGGTAGGATGGTAATAATTATCTTGGCTAAAGGAACAGATCCCTGCTAGCTTCAAACTGTGCAGTTCAGGGCTGTTTCCTCCCTAACAAAAATATCCAGTGCTCCATTAACAGACTATCTTGGATAGTTAACATATTTATTATATCTGAGAACGATCTGCGGTGTTCTCATTCAGTCAATTATTATATTTGTGTAGCTGCTGGAGTTATGTTTCAGGTGATTCTTAAATCCTAAGTAAATAACAAAGCATGATAATTGTATCCTTTGGTTAAATTAAAATCATGATATCCATTCCTAGGACCTACAATAATCAGATATGCAAGCCGTTGGTTTGTATGTCCTATTGATTTAATATGCTTCTAATCAGTACATAAAGCTATAGGCCTGCAGTGTTAATTTTTCATATGCTTACAAAGTACCCTTTGATTTTCTGTCACGCGTTAATTACAGTGTTTTGCCATTAAATAGGAAGCTTTGTGTAAACTAATTACTAGGTAATCATTGTCTACCGCAAGCGTGCTGTTTGTACCTTTTATTTTATTCTAAAAATGCACAGATCTCGCAGTCTGGAACCACTATACCTTCCAGCCATTAGCTCTCACTAATTCATAGCATTATTGTGTTAAGATTGTAGGAGTTGTAATTGTTGTGGTATCAGTGCTGTTAATTACCGGAGTAAACAGTTGAAATGATGCCAAGGTCTATTGTACAAGGCAGAGAGAAGGAGGTTTAAATGTTACTTCCACCATCTGGGGACTGGAGTAGAGGCAAATGCTAGAAAACAGCAGCGAGGCAATATCAGAACTTCAGCTCCAGGGTTTTAGGCCATATGGATCTAGAATATTTTGAATCAATTGAATTTAACTGCCAGTTTTTAGCAATAACAGTGTGGAAGGAGAGGATAAAGCAAGAGCACTAAAGAAAACTGAAAATCGTTAGTGTTATCACATGCAATAAAATGCCTGTTTGGATTATTTTAAAAATGTTTGTTTTGCTAAAATCCAAAAAGACAAGTATAAGTCTAAAAGAAGTTCAACCATGTGTCACTTGTGAAACATGACATAGTTTTTATCATACTTCTCTGCAGGCTGTTTTGAAAAATAGCTCTGCAGTTTACATAGAGTTCGTGTGAATTTACTGACGTTATCCATACAATGCTTTTTGGTAGTTTATTTTTTTAATCTCTTTTAAAATTCATATAGCTTTTTTTCTCTATGGAAACAGACAAAGAGGATGACCAATGAAATAAAGCAAATTATGTAGGGTTAAAAATATTTTTTTAAAAAACTTGGAAAATCTAGTGATCTTGAGGGGTCTGATACTCCAAAAGTGTGCACTCAGATGCTACTCTCATAGGAATTACTATCTTAGGCTCTTGTCCCCCAAACACTTTGCTTGTGAATGTTTCCAATGACTTCAAAATTTATATTTTTTTTAAAAAAATAAAACCTTTGTTGAGGAAAATCCTATTAAGAATACATAGTGTTATCCCAGCCCTCCATTGAGGAATGGGTGTATTGGGGAAATTATTTATTTGGGACATTAGACCCTATCTTGCAAAACACTTACAGATGTGCTTCTCTTTAAGCACAAAATAGAAATCCTCCAGTAACATTGGTTAAAAAAAAGGCTATTGTATAAAATTGTCATAATGGCAATTAAATTACACTTGGGCTGAGTATAAATCGGCATAACTATTTGATATCGCTTTGCCTCTATGCTCTTTCTGTCTGATTTTTGGTGGCACTGGATATAGTGTTTGTATATTGAATTTCCTCCCAAATTTTGTTTTCCAAGGTGAAATCTACAAAAAAAAAAAAGAGGTCTCTGTATCTTGCTGCCGTTACTGGTTTAGTAGCATTCAGAGGAAATAGAAGAGATCTCTCTTTCTAAACAATCCTGGTTTATTTATTTTTTTATTGGTCTGTTAGCAGATGTTGAAGTAGTTCAGGGCACAATGTAAATGTGCTTTTAAATAGAGGTATTGTAAGTAGCAAAGTATACAATGAAGCTGGAGCAATGGGGGTTTTTTGGACTAGGACAATGTTCTCTGCTTTTTTTGTGTGCGTGTAGCTGAATTTAGTATTAAAAGAAGTGCTTGATCTTTATATATTGAAATCCTCAGCGTGCAGAGTGACAGCATGAGCCAGAAGAGAAAACCATGGCCCCATGTGGTGTGAAAAAAGGAACAGCAGTTTAAGTGCTGGAAAGTTGAAAGAGAACTAACCTCCTTGTTCTTGTAGTCAAGGAAAGTGGCTGTTTTGTGCTCTCATATCGAAGCATAGCATATGTGCCTCAGTTTGACAAAAAGCCTCTTGAGTCAAAGCAACCCTGTGTGCTGATCCAAAACGAAGGCCACAATAATGAGGGACGGGCCTCTCAAGAAGCAGTGAGTAGATAATACTACATAAGTAGAGAATTCTATGTAGTGTTCTCTCCATTCTACTTAATGCAAGTCGAAACCACGGTGAATTGCTTGCCATCCAGCCGAAATGGGCCATTAGCTATCGGGGAAAATTGTCTTCGCTACTTTCAGCAGATGGAGCAAATATTTTACAAAGCAATTTTACATATAAAAAACATTTGTGTTACTTGGTAATGACGGCTGTTTTACATGATGTTACCTTCTCCCAGAACATATTTTTTTAGCTCATGGAAGGCAAAATTGGCACTTTTTAATTTTAAAATTTGCAGTTAACAATTAAATGTTCGTTCTTAAACCAGTTTTTAAACTTTAAGTAGATGTATGGTAGGCAATGTATCATGTCCAAAATCGTTTCCATTTTTTTCCCCAACCTTTCCAAATATTTTTGGTCTTTAGCTTAGATTATTGCTCGAGGTATCATACACCTGTCTGGACGAGAGAAAGTATCCACTCTTTGTCAGTTGCAAACAAGGGAGCACTTAGAAGTAGATGGGACAGAAGTCAGGACGTAAGCTTTGGACTCTTTCCATGCTTGCCAGTGCTAGTAAGAATATAAGAGTAAATAGAGTTGGACATAATACAAAGGGGGCAGATCCTCATCTGGTATAGTTGTCATAGATCCATTTGGAGTGATGGCAATTTACAACCCTTTGAATTGTTCTTCTCTGGCCCATTCGGCTTTTTGCAGTGTTGTTGGAGCCATGTTGGTCCCAGGATATGAGCAGTAAGGTTGGTGAGGTGATATCTTTTATTGAACCAGCCTCTGTTGGTAGAAGGTACAAGGTTTTGAGCTAGACAGAGCCCTTCCTTCCTCAGGCCTGAAAAAGAGCTCTGTGTAGTTCAAAAGTTTGTACCTTCCACCCACAGAAGTTGGTACAATAAAATACATTACCCCTCCTACGTTATCTTTCTCATTCATCTTTACTTATCTGGGATTTCTTTCTTTGCTCTATTTGCTTCTAAGGCCCACATAGCTTCTTTTCACTCTGATTCCATCTATAAGCCTGAGGCCTTTCTCATGCACTCCGCACCACAGCCTTTTTCTATCCTGGGTCTCTTTTTCTGTTTCTAAGCCTATTTCTCTTCTCTTCTCTTCTCTTCTCTTCTCTTCTCTTCTCTTCTCTT
>ML677366.1:3945574-4008582 GCA_007922305.1 Dermatemys mawii | reverse complement strand
TTCTCTTCTCTTCTCTTCTCTTCTCTTCTCTTCTCTTCTCTTCTCTTCTCTTCCAACCAGGCTTCTCTTTGTTGCCTGATCTTTCTCAACTAGATCTGCTGCTACCTGTTCCTTCCAGACACTCCACCTCCAGTCCTAACATCATCTCTTGTGGCTAGTGTTGTTGTCACACAGCCTTGCAAATTTCTGTTTGCTCTAGGACCAGGAATATTTTTTGATAGAAAAAGAAAAAAATATTTTTCTTGCTCATCCATCATTATGGCAAAGAGCAGGCAAGCAGCCTGAGTGCCTGGGATTGTCATGTAAAGAGCAACAAAAAAAATCTCTGCTGACCGTTTTTTGCTGGCACTGAGAAACATGAGCTGAGAGGTTAAATGCTGTAAGCCTATCGTTCTTTATTAGTCAGGGGCCACAGTTGAGATAACAAGAGTAAGTTCTGCTGAGCTATCGTCCAATTTAAACAAAATTATCATGAAGATTAGAGAGTCTTTTAAAAGGTCTGGTTATGTGAGTAAATGTCTACCTACTGGTTTGAGGAGGTTTGACTTTTATTTTAATATATTCTCTCCTCCCTGCTATACTTCCTTGTAGTTGGCATTATTACAGTACCTCTCTAGGGGCACACAGTGATGGAGGCACTTCAGCTAGGAGCTAGATTATTAAGGGAACTTCAGATGTGTTTGATTCCAATTCTACTGAGAAAATTTGAAAAATGTGATGGTTTATTTTAAAGCCACTCCCTTCTCCCTATGAGTTGATTTTCCTTCATCATTGTGGTAGCTGGGAGACAGTATTTCCTAGGCTTCATCTGAAGATGTACAGTTGTGTGTGGTCTGCATAAGCCTGACATCTGAGCCCATGGTGTCTCACAGTCTCCATCAGAGATGTCACGTAAAGAACAAGATGTGGGATGTAGAAGGTGAAAGATCTAAAGGCAAAGGGGCAGCTTCTCATCATTACTTTCTGGGTTTTGTTGTCTAAGAAAGGTCAAAGCCATTTATTGATCCCTAGAAATGCTCTAGGAAAGTGTCTAGTGTCTCAATAGCTCATTAGAGTGCAGCATCAAATGCTGCCAAAAGGTGTGGTAGCATGAAAAAGGATGTGTGATCATCTTTCGTGGCTAAGGGGAGACAATTTGCCAGCCCCATTCTATGCTGTGTCATGGTCAAAACCCCAGCTAGCAGGGATCAAGAATATTGGTGGAGATTAAGTATTGCCAGAGTTGGCATTTCGCCAGCTTCTTAATCAACTGGCTCAGGAACTGGAGACTGGCTGTTGGGCAGTAGTTAGTAAGACCAGTTTTAGCAAGTAATGACTTGTTGAGTATCAGCTTGAATCATTTGCAAAAATGTCAGTCATTTCTGTGTTATTAAGGGCGCAGAGTGGTTGAGAAGAGCTCAATGACCTTTTTGTAACCCAAGGAAAAACTGAGTATTCAGAAGGAAAAACAGTTAGTTATAAAATACAGAGCAAGTGGCTCATATTCCTTAACACTGTTGCAATGGAAAATGTTAACACAACTCTACTGCATGCCAGTAATTGAGATTTGTATTTATACAGATGTGGTCCCAGTGTCCCAAATACCACTACACACACTGGAAGGAATTTTAGATTTTTTGAATCAGTTGATGAAAATCTTTTCAATCCCATCCCATATATCTGTGTGTGTTTATTCTGTATTTGTTTTTCAAATTGCACTATGCCCAATGTCATTAGATCTAAATGATCAGGCTCAGTATGATGGAGGTACTGCTGAACCTACTGAGATGTGCATATTGATTTGTAACTCTGACCTCTCAATGGCATTAATCACTGAAAAGAAAACTTCTGTCCACTGAGTTGTATTTATATTAATTGTATAGGTAACAATACAGTTGTTTGAGATGGTTGCCCCATTTCAAAAAAGATAGATTAGAACTGGAAAAAGTACACAGATGGGCAACAAAAATAGGGGAATAGAACAGCTTCCATATGAGAGAGATTTAAAAGACTGACTGTTCAGCTTGGAAAAGAGACAACAAAGGAGGGATATGATAGAGATCTATAAAATCGTGCACGGTGTGGAGAAAGTGAATAAGGAAGTGTTATTTACCCCTTCACATAACATAAGAACCAGGGTCACCCAATGAAATTAATAGGTAGCAGATTTAAAACAAACAACAAAAAGAAGTACTTCTTCGCACAATGCACAGTCAACCTGTGAAATTCATTGCCAGCAGATGTTGTGAAGGCCAAAAGTATAAGAGGGTTTGAAAAAGAATTAGAGAAGTTCTGGAGGATAGGTCCATCAATGGCTATTAGCCATGTAGTCAGGGACACAACCCCATACTTGGGGTATCCTAAAATCCCTGGCTGCAAGAAGCTGGGACTGGATGATAGGGAATGTATCGCTCAATAAATTGCCTTGTTCTGTTCATTCTGTCTGAAGTGTCTGGCACCGGCCACTGTCAGAAGACAGGATACAGGGCTAGATGGACCACTGGTCTGACCCAGTATGGCTGTTCTTATGTAGCCATTAGCTCTCACAATCTCTTGGGATAGTTATATTTAAAGCAACACAAGCCCTGATGAACCCAACTGGTCTTTGCTCACTGTTCTGGTGTTTTAATCAATCTTGAATTCTTTGGTACAGTTCCTGCTTAGATGAGTTTGCTTTATGTCACTGTTTGGCTACAGTTCTGATCCTCGACCTCACGGTTTGGAATAGGAGTAAATCACACCATTAGTGTCTCAATATCCTGTGATTGTCTACTCAGAGGGAGGCCTAATCAGCTGCAGTTACCCTTGGTATTTTCAACCCTAAAGTAGATGCTCTTAGGAACTCCAGTTTGTATTATAGGCTGGTATGAGAAAATTAAGTTGAAATCCAAAGAGAGTTCTTTCTTGTTGACAGTATTGATATGGGGCATTACTTTTAAGAATTAAAGTCACACTGTGGTATCTTTTCACCTTATAAGAAGAATGGCAATTGTACAATGTGAGCTGTCACTGCAAATGTGTGGGAGCCATATTCTTGCCTCATTTAGGTGTAAATTCAGAGTGACTCCACTGAAGTCAGTATGGGGAGACAAATTCCAAAGTCGTGGGGCCATACATGGACAGTACTCTGCCAGCAGCTTCTTCCTGCTTAAACTTAGGGGTCTCCAGCTCAGACCTCTATGCTGATCATAAGTGCAAGTGTATCGTACAGGGAAAGAGCCATTCTCTCGGATGGGCATGGCCCACATCTGAACTGGTCAAAACCAAACACCTTGTACTCTGCTCAGAAGTCAATAGGCAGCCAATGCAAATCCCACAGTGTTAATGCAATATTCTCACAGCAAGAAACCACTCAACAAGCAGGCTGCCGCATTGTATACCAGCTTCAGTTTCCAGGTGGATTTAAGGTGTCGAAGTATGCAGAGAGCACTGCAGAGCAGGCCATTCTAGAGGTGACAAAAGCATGGATGACAGTAGCAAGACCCATAGGCACCGACTCCGTGGGTGCTCCGGGGCTGGAGCCTGGGCGGGACGGGGGTGGAGGGGAAATGCGGCACGCCTGGGGGAGAAGGCGGGGCCAGGGATTTGGGGAAGGGGCTGGAATGGGGGCGGGGGCGGGAGGACACCAGTGCCTAAGGCAAGACCAGCATCTGAAAAAGTCCCAGCCTCCAAATCAGACACAGATGGAAAAACATTAAAGTAAAAAATCATCAGTGGGACAACTCAAGGAGTAAGTACTAGTCAGGGTGGGTAATAGAACGTGGCCCAGGATTAGGCTGAGGGCCAGTAGTAAGCAATGTCTTTCCAGTAAACTTACTCTTGTGTTGTGTTCTTCTCACCCAAGACCTAGACCACCAGACCTCTGTCTGATTGGATCCCGGACTGGATACTGCAGAGGCAGGACAAGCTGATAAATATGCCATATGCCAAATGATGCAGTTGGTTTCACTGGCCCAAAATAGCCCATATCTATTAACCTTCAGGGCACACTGCAAAACCCACGTGTTATGCTCAGGCTTTGGAAGAGCAGCGAACAGGCTGAGAGGTGGTAATTTGGGCAGAGATCGATGGTATTGTGTTATTTCTGGCTAATCATCTGGGGTCATTTTGGCTGTGAGTGAAATGTTGTGCTGCCAAATTTATTTATTTATTCATAAGTGTTTTTTAAAAAGTTTGTCCATGGCACCTAGAGCCAGTGATAGACACTTAAAGATATATATCATTTAGGTCCTTATATCACTCCCATTCTGTAACATCTGAGCACCTCACAGTTTTTAATGTATTTACCCTCACTACACCCCTGTGGAATAGGGCAGTGCCATTATTCCCATTGTACAGATGGGGACCAGAGGCACAGAGAAACTAAGTGACTTGCCACAAAGAAAGTCTCTGGCAGAGCATGGAAACCAGATCTCCCCTATCCCAGGCAGCTGGCCTTAGCCGCTGGACCATAATTGCTCTGCTACTTTTTGTAGATAAAACCACAATTAAAAAGAATAAATATGAATTTAAAAACCCTTTATGTCACATTGCATGTTATGGAGGTAACAGGATTCATTGATTGCTCATGCAGAGTAGTGGTTTTGTTCATATTTATACAGTTTTAATCACAAAGTTATACTGAGGACCAAAACAAGATCAAGGTTCGGAATGTTGCCAGGATGGGCAGATAAGTGGTCCTCTTCTGGAGCATGGGACATTTCTCATTTCAGGAGGATGTAAAATGGAAGGAAAGAGACCCAGGGGAAGCATGAAGATGCTTATTAAGCCTCAAGAAAGAGGGGCTCGGCGCTTTAGAGTCAGGGTCCTGATGCTTTACATACTTGCTCTCCTCTGGGCCTCTTGAACAGCAAAGACAATGGAGTTAGTTTTTGCCAAGATACGTTTGATGGTTTTTGTGACAATACAGGGAAGGACTGAAGCTGTATTATATCCTATAATATGAAAAATCTAATTCCAACCAAAGGTAGAGAGAGCCATCAACCAATCCTCTAGTTTGCTTGTCTCACAAATTGTAGAGATTTACAAGGATACCTCCCATCGTGTATACACTTTGTGTATAATGCTACCAACCTTGCATGGGCTCCCCCAAATTCATGATGACTAAAATGCTTGAATATAAAAGTAAAAGAGTTAGGAAGAGAATTATTGGAAACCATAGCCATTTTAATACTCTCCATTTTAAAATACAAATATGGTAGAAGTTATTGACTGTTGATATTGATCACTAAGCCATGGCCAAGGCTTTAATGTCATTTACAATCACAAGGTCATGTTACTGATAAAAGTGATAATAGAATAAATGTTATGCTGAAAACAAATCAGCCTGTCAGAAAAAAAGACTGTTTTGGATCAATGTAAGGAGAAAAATTAGAAAAGCCTGCCTGACTGTGAGTAAACAGTAACCACTTTTTTTTTTTTTTTGGTGCCTGTTGGAGGCCTGGTTTTTAATCACCCCACAAGCAGTTTTCATTTCTGTAGTAAAATTGCTTGTGGTTCTATTTAATTTGTTTCTGCAGGAGCCAGCTTTGGTGAAGATCTCCCAGGAGCTCCCGGGCCTTTTAGCACAGCACGCACAGCCAGTCAATGAGAAACGATTTCCTACATGGGAAAAATTCGTCCAAACATTTCTGAGTCAAGGTAAATAAGACTGCAAAGTTCCTGTTAAGTATTATAATGGGTAATTATACCATACTGTATACCATCTTCTTGTTAATCTTGGGCTTGTTTAAAAATTTCTTATTTCCACATTATATTTAACTGTCCATTTAAGAATTATATGTAGCTAGTTATTTTATTATCCTTACATCCTACTCACATGTTTTACCTGAACATTGAAGCTACCTCTCCTACACTATTCTGAGTGAATAAGAATCAGCCATTTTAATTTTGTGTTACTATATTGGAGCTTATGTTGCATTTGGCAAAGAAGCTTAGCAGGAAATGTCAGCATGTGGACTTGTGGCATCCAAAACTCAGTTTAGTCCTCTGAGTTATTGGTCAGGAAACAAATGGGGAAATGTGATTTTGCCATCCCGCTGGACCAGAAAGTAAGTTGCCTGTAGCACTAGTTGCCAACAGAGGGGAGGAATTCGCAAGGACCTTATAATCCCCAGGCCATTCTTCTGTCAGACATGTTAAGTAAGTTTCTGGAGTGAAGTGCCCTGCAGTTATATTAAATGTGATACATTCCCTGGATTTCATTATCTGTAGAAGAGTCAAGGGTAGATCCGGATTCCCACTTGAAAATGGTTTTGGGAAAAGGGCACCCACTGTCACATTTAGGAACTGTATGAAAAACATCATTTATTATAGCTGAATCAGATATATAATAGACAACAGGAAGTTAACGCAGAATGCCAAATAATCCTGTTAATGCTCTTCCTATGAACCGCTCTGTAGCGTTGCTGTTTAGAGGACATACACTTCATTTTCTAAGGGATGCACAGGGGTTAGCTACACATTTCTTATTACGTTTATTTATTTAAGACATATCTGTAGCAGTCTTTTACCAGAGTGTCTGAGTGCAATAGATGTGATTTGGTTGAATTCTGTGTGACTCTGAAAATGCTGGAGTTTGAATTCTGTTACAAGTCTAACAAAAAATTTCTTTCTTACCAGGTGGTGTGATAGAAGCCTTTCCACCCTCAGAAAATGTCACCAACCTCACAGTGGATATGCTGATAGAGCCAACAGGAGACATAAAGATAGTTTCATCTGGAGATCAGATCCATGCAGATGGTCCTTTGCAGTCATCTGGCACCACTGTTCCACAGTGTTCAGTTGATCCAGCAGTTCTTAATTCATTATGTTTAAAAATTGGAGAGGCCTGCAAATCTAGAGGGGTGCTTGGCTACTTCTCAGTTGACCTTGTAACTTTCATCCACCCACAAACAATGAAGCAGCAGGTAAGTTGGACAGAAATACATTACCATATAGTGTCCCAGAAATATCTGAAATACCCACAAGACTCTAGAAGGCATTACATTTAAAAACTCATTGAGCTAATCAACTTTTCCCCTGCAGACAAATTCTGACATTTCTGTGCTTCTAATTTTCCATCTGTAAAATGGGAATAATCCTTCCACCTGGAGCTTTTGTGAGCCTTAGTTTGGCAATATTTGAGTGTTTTGAGTTCTTTGGATAGAAACTGTTGTATAAGTGCAAAATATCTTTTTTATAAATGTAGTGGTTGTGAGAGTTACCAGGCAAAAGGTGGTAGAGATTTAACTCCAGAGATCAGATACCACACAAGCAATGCAAATGCAAATGTCACACTCCTCCATTAACGTGCCTAAACCATCATCTAGACAGAGGAACCTCCTTCAGTCACTCTACCAATTCAATCGTTGGTTCATTTCAATCCAGGTATCTCTCTCGAAACTGACTACAGAAGTGCCAATTGTAATGATGGGTTTTGTGATGTGGAATTTGTCTACTCTGTACTGTTCTGAAATACCCTGCTCATTTTGCACAGCTGATCACTGATTGGATAGTTGTCACAGGCTGAAGATTCCTGTGTTGTACCTGCCTGGTCCTGATTTGAAATGGTGACATAGAGATCTGATGCACTATATTTAATTGCCAATTTCTGAGCCAGCTAGCCCTCCTCCCCCCCAATTAATATTTTAAAGGTAAAGTGTTGGGACTGGCAGAATGTTGACTAGTTTGAATCTCTGTTTTTTCTCTTAAAAATTCTGTGGCTTATGGTATAATACACTGAATTACCTCAATAAGAGCTTAAGTCCTGAAGGTTCTGCCCAATTCTACAGAATTGTGGAATAGATGCGGCCCTGACAATATAGTTTGCCCACGTGCAGCCTTCTGAGGCAAAGATCTGAGAAGAAGAGTTGGCTCTGTACCGTGCCCTGAAGGTCAACAGACTCATGCTCTCTCTGATGATCTGTGGAAGTGAGTCTCAGGGTACAGTGTGTTACACTGAAAATATCCAGGCACCAGCTTTCAGATATTCAGATTTAGACAGTGTAAGATGAAGTGATATTGACTGATCTCAGCTGTTGCAGCGGTATGTCGGGAGAGAGGTAGTCTTTCCAAGAACCAGGGCCAAGCAAAGTTGGGTTTTAGACTGGACTTTTAAAAGGGCAACTCCTTGAATTACACCTAGAAGCAACTGTACTAGTGTAGTTTTTGGAGCGGTAGTGCAGTGTGCAACCTACAGCAGGCACAAAGAAGCAGATGAAGTAGATGAGAGCAGTGACCAAACAGAATCCTGTGGAACCCTGCCTGGAAGAGCCCTTACTGTGAATGAGCAATGGCATGTCTCTAAAGAAGTAGAATCAGAACTGCTCGAGTAATTCCATCTACCCCTGCCTGAGTCTGCAAGTCAGTCAGCAAAACCTCATTGTCAGCTGTATCAGACTTCTGAGAAGACAAAAGGTGATGTGATAAATCCACCTGGCAGAGTATCAGTTCCAAACACGCTGCTGCCTACAGCAGCTCAGAGAAAAAGAAGAGTACACAGTCTTATAACCATCCCACTGAACATCCAGATTCCTCAGGGGTGTGCTGCTCTAGTAGTCGCTTCTTTCCAGATGGTCTCAAGCTTGCAGCACCAAGGAACCTATAATCAAGAACACGGATTTACTGAGGCAATGTACACACAACTACAATTAGAGGTTAGTTATCCTCTTTATAGCTTATTTTTGGGGTGGTGCACTGCATCAGCAGGTGACAAAAGAATTATTTCCAGTGTGTGCTGAAAAGAATTATATTTTTTTTTCATTATTTTAGTATCTTTTCTGGAAGTGCTTATTATGCAAACGACCCATCTAATTTTATTAGCAATTTTCAGCATGTTTCAAGCTAACTCTTGTTCCATATTTATTTCCTTTTCCTTCTGGCATGAACAAGACTGATCAGCTTTGACAAAATCGTGGGACAAAATATTGAACTTGTCATGTGTTTTGCTGATCTTGAGTAATCTTGCATTTGTTTTGTTTATACATTCACATTTCTGTGTCTTTATGAGATCTTCCACCAAAAAAATCCTAATAACCAAATTCCAACTACTCTGAAAAAAAGGAAATCATGTTGTTATATTAAAAGGGGCACTGAGATTAAGGGATTTTGCAATTTACATAATTGGCCAACAATGAAAGCCACGTTTAGAGACCGAAAACTAATGATAAAATTTAACAAAAAGGTGGAGTCTTTGGAGCTTATTGTGAGCACTGCTATACAGTTATTGAGTACAAATATACATATTCAAAATCAGGAAATATATCAAAATACTAACATGGGGTCCCAGTCATACTGGAGCCCCATAACCCAAACCTATTTGCATCACAAATTGACAGCATCTCCCTGTCTGCTGGCTCCTCTCCTATTGACTCCTGATTGTAGAAACTCCTAATTATCTACCCAAGGGGCCCAGATAATTAAGACTCTACTATATTTATAAGATGCAACTGCATATATTAACATATGTGTTTAATAGGGTAAACTATGCAGCATGGTTGGGGTTTTCGAAGGAGCTTAA
Source organism: Dermatemys mawii (assembly GCA_007922305.1). Lineage (NCBI taxonomy): Eukaryota > Metazoa > Chordata > Testudines > Dermatemydidae > Dermatemys > Dermatemys mawii. Next base: position 3,999,104 of record ML677366.1, on the reverse strand, counting down.
GAGAATGACATGCCCAAATCCATTCAATGGAAGTAGTGCACTACCTCCCACAGGCTGCTTTGTAAATCCCAGCCTATGTGCTTTGTGAAAAGAGGAGGGGAAAAGGCCTAGATACAGGGGTTTCATTTATAGCCCAGAAGTTACTACAGGTTGGTATCTGTTGGCAAAAGTTAACTCTCTGTTATGACAGTCATGTTCTATTGTAAGTATAGAGGAAACTGAAGTATCTGACACCACTGTGTGGTGGCTGATGGCAGATGTTAACTTTGAAATAGGGACCACTGTATATACATGACTCAAAATATGTATGTGCTCAAGAGGTGTGATTTGGATTGTCCTGGAAATTAGCCACATTGGATAACTTCCATGAAAGTTTAAAAAACAAACAAATAATAAAATGGTTGAAGGGTGAAATCCTGGCACTACTGAAGTCAGCAGGAGTTTTGCAATTGACATCAATGGAGCCAGGATTCCATCCAAATATAGAAACACTTTCTTGATCATATTAAGGTTGTGGCACATCCTGACAGAAGCCAGGAAAGTTAAAATTAATTAATGCTGTTTGTTCTTTTATTATTCCTATCTGTTCTGTCTTGTTTTCCCTCCCAATGATTCTACCTCAAAATTTCCCTCATTTGTCAGCTTGTACCACAACTTTAGCATTATTTAAGCACAGTTTTTAAAACTTAATTAGATATAGAGGCAATTAATGATACCATCTGTCTTGTTGTGTGTGTGAGAGAGAGAGATTACACAAAAGATTGTGCTTCTAAAAGCACTATTTTTTGGCAAACAAGAAATCCTATTAGACTCTTAGAACGCTCTCACACTAATTTCAGAAGTACCGGTTTTAATGTAGTAGCTGAAAGGCTCAAATAAATTTCTGTAAGCACTGTATACTTAGGCATCCTTTCAAAGTTATATTTTACATAAAATATCAAATGATCTATTGTTTTTTCAGTAAAACTAAAAATTAAAGATATAATTGAACATCTGTTACCAGTACAGTATAACAGTATTGAAATACTTTAAAATCCCTGAAACCTTCATAAAGTTATATGTATCTTTTATATAAACACAACTCTTCAAGCAATGTGCTTTTCAACTGTGGGCGAAATGGGTGCAAACCCACACTTTGTGCATGAGCGAAAACCTCTACATTTGTACATACAGACTGAGGAGTGTGGGGGTATAAAATGAGATTTTTGAACTCCATATTTCTCTCTTCCAAGCATGGTTTAAAATCCTTCGCTTAATTTTTCAAGACAGTTAGTGTTAGCAAGGTATTTCCTTGCAACATCCATATTTTGTCATATTGTTTTGTCTCATTTATATTGCCTCCATATATGAATTGTTGTAGCAGCCAGTAGCAAACAGGTCAATCTCTATATGCTGAATAAATAACACAGATTGTCGATGAAACAAGTGGAACAGTCCCAGGTTAATTGTCATTGCTGGGTGATCCCATGGAACAGCTTGCATTAATGTTGCAATGATAAAATAGTCAAGGTTTGACTAGAGGCTAAGGCCTTGCAGCCGTCCTTAAGGACCTGAATGAGAATAGAAGAGCAAGAGTCTATGGGCCAGACTGTGATTGTCCTGTGTGGGAGTGGGGACACAGAGACTGCTAGGAGCCTTGCCCACCTCATCAGGCTCACCATGCAAGGGCCTGTGACAATCGAAGAGCCTGTACTTAGGGGAACAGTGGGACCTGTCCTCCCTTGCAGCCCGTGGGGTTCATATCGACCAAGAGAAGATGAGGAGGACATGGTATGACCCTTATTCCCTGGCCATGTCATCATTTGGAAGGCTGAGGAAGGCTGAGGGGAGGTGGTCCTGTTCACCGGGCCATATGACGGTTTTGTGCCTCCCTGGGGTGCAATCCTTCCCATAGTTTCCATGATGGGGCTGCTCTGTACCCCTCTCTGTTCAGGTCAATGGCTTGGATCCCAGTCCTGCACATACTTACACACATGTGATCCCATTCAGCTTCATGGGCCTGCTCACATGTGTAAAGTTTCTCATGCTCTTTCATGTGTATTTGGAGGACCTGGGACACAGATCACTTCTTCTCATATTGGTCTCATAAATTAAAAATGTCTGCTTCCTGTGCATTGGTAGTGAGAGTACCCTGGACCAAGCAGTTCCGATCAAGACTTTTCTTCACCACTGGATCATATTCCGCACATAAATTAAGACCTAATTTAAAAGCTAACTAACGTTTTATGTAAGCAACACCAGTCGAGGCACTGGGCATGTCCTGGGGATTAATGCCCAGCTGGGAGCAGTAGGTGGCCCAAAGCAGATCATCACTCACTTTCTGTGCACTTACAGAGAATTAATAAAGACCTCATTGGCTATTCAAGTCACAAAAATAGGGGTATTGTCTGCAATTCAAATATTTATGGCATATCAACTGCCTTCTTGTTTAATGAAGCAACATAAGGAGAGGGATTCTCCATCATACCATGACTATCTATAGACCACTGCTTGAAAGCCCTGGAGCTGGCCTGGGAAGAATTCCACTGGCAAACGTACCCTGTAGAACAGCTAGAGGCTACCTTGCACACACACACACACCCCTTTGAAAGTCCAGCACGTCACAAGTGAGGGGAGAGAGCAGTCCCATTGGGAGGAGTGCACTGTAATTTAGAGCAGACAGGGGCCGCTCTAAATTATGTTGGGAGTGACAGAGACCTCCAGAACAGCTCACAAGAGTGAGCGTGCGAAAGTGGTTGAAAGCCAGCTTTGCACATTTTCTCCCTCTTGGACTATGCGTCTCTGTGCTGTGCTTCTAGGAGGCACAGCATAATTTCAGTCAAATGATCGCATCTCTGCATATTCCAAAGCATGAGAGAGAGATTTTTATCACTGATTTGACTATTTATTGCTTTGGGGTATTGATTCATATTAATAATTTATTTACAAAACACCATTCTGCCAAAACACTCGGGGCACTGCAAAACATGATCAAAATACAATCCACATGCTTTGAAATGCTTTGAAAACCCACCCTCACTAAAAATCATCCATTTAAAACAGCTGAAGGAGGTCTGATACCAAGAGAAAGAAAAGAGGAAGAAATGTAATAGTGATGGGAATAGAAATAAGGCATCACACTGATAAGATGGAAGAAATCTGAGGAAGAGTATTGGGAGTGTGTGGGTTCTGACCTTAATTTAAAAACAAACAAACCAAAGATTGAAAACAAAATCCTTAACAAAAGCTGCTATAAACTGTGTATAGCTGATGAGTGTCTTACTCTCAGGGAAGCCAAAGGCCTTTAAATTCTGTTTTACCTTGCTTGACAAGGTCTGTTTTCTTTTTTTGTTTGTTCGTTTGTATAAGTGCTCTGTTTTCAAGAGTTTTATAAAGGCCAAAGTCAGTCTCCAAACAGATAAATAAGGTAATGGTATTTACTGGTGAAAACAAACATTGTAAAATTTATACAGATCTGTGGGCACATACTGTGGGATATACGATACAAAAATAAATATTGACACATCCAGAAATTATTCTTGAATGCAGTCATGGAAACAACAGAGTTTAACTTTGTTCTTTGAGAGAGGAAATATTAGTAAAGAGAAGCCTTTATATTTTGGGTGGTGCAAACAAAGTGATTCCTTTTATACTTTTCATCACAGACTGCAGCATGGCTCACAGCAAATGCTATTCTAGTAGGAGTTAAAAAGTCAGAAAATGATCTGTTCTATAAATGACCAAAGTATTATTTTTTATTTGAAAAGCATATGCAAGCCCATTCAGTACAAGCTACATAGCAACCCAGGGTTAAGGAGCTTAGTTGACTTTTGTACCATGCCGTTTTTTAAAGATCGCAACAAACTTTATATAAAAGGATCGTTGAAATACAGCCACTTCTGGGGTATTGAAGGTGGCATTCCCATTTGAACACTACATAACAATTTAGGAAGTAAAGGGGAAGTATGCCTTGCCTAACTTACTGCTACAAAGGAAAATTGTATGTAGGCCATTAGCCAATGGAATTTAGTTTGAACACCTCACCAAGAGTGCCAACTCTACTGTGAAAAATGTGAGGTGATTTCTAAGGATAGCAGTGGTCAGAATATTTGTTTGAGATCTCACCTTGAATGATGGCACTCAAACAACACTGTCCTTACTTATGCCACTGTAGCACCCAGAAAGAAGGATACCACCTAATGACTCAATGACTTTTCTTAGACCTTCACTATTGACCAGGCCTGATGGTGCTTAGCTTAAGAACTGGTGAGATCACAGAGCTAAGCTAGTGCAAGTGAGCACTGGATTTTGTTAATTTTACTATGGATAATCTTTGCATCCATACAGTATAATCTTACTAAATACTGATTTCATATTTGTTCATCTAATAGACTCTACCATCTTTCTAAATACACTATAATTACATCAACATTTATTTAGCATTTTTTGAAGGAAGTTCAATAATAATCTTTGGGCTAAGGTCTGATCTAAGTGTAAATCTTCATTATAGTTATCCTAGTTTGTACTGATGTTACTAAGAGCAAAATTAGGCTCAGGTCTCTATACCTGTTTTATGAATCATTACAACAAATGTAAGCAATTTGTAGCATTCTTCAGGAAATCTGCATTTCTGAAATGTTCTTCTTGTAGTACTACAGAAAAGGCTAGCAGAGATTCAGAATTCTCCTACAGAATAATTGCAGTGATCGCTTGTGCTGGACAAATATGAGTTACAGAATATGGAAAGTTAATATGTAGAATTATAAAACACCTAGCTGAACCTGAGATGATAGGGGGCAAACCGGCATGGCTTCTGTGAAGTGAAATTGTGCCTTTCTAATCTTAGAACATGACAACAGAAAATCAGATAAAGGAAAACTGGCTGACATAATATATTTGAACTTTCAAAAAACCTTTGGCAGAGTCCCTCATAACGAGCTATTAAGGAAACTAAATAGTCACGGAGTGAGAGGTAAAGTAGTGTCAGGGATCAGAAACTAAGAAACAGGAAACAAAGAGTAGGAACAAATAATCAATTTTCAGCAAGGCAGAAGCTTAACAATGTGGTGCTGAAAAGTTCTGCACTAGGACCTGTGTTGTTTAATAAGTGTGTGATCTGGAAAAGAGGATGAGCAATTTTCTGACAATATAAAACTGTTTGGGTTAGTCAAGATGAGGCTTGATTTTAGTGGGATTCCTCACAGAGTAAGGTACTATTCAACATTATTAATGACTAATTTATTAGACTAGTGGCTAACAACCAACTGATAATGGGGCCCCATTGTGCTAGGTGCAGCACAGAGTAGCAGATGGTCCCTGCCCCAAAGAGTTTGCAATCTAAAGTTACAAGAAAGACAGGGTCGGGAAAAGGGATAAACAAGCAGAGTGGACAATGGGATGGCTGCAAACCTCATGTTAATGCCAGGATAGTTTGGTTTGGGTTTTTTGGGTGGAGGGGATCAGCTAAATGGAAGAGAAGGGAAGGGAAGGGCGGGGGTGATGGGAATGGGCAGGAGAGAAGAGGGTAACAGGGCCAGGCGTGCACTGAAACTGAGATGAAGAGACTGAGGGAAGAGGAGGAGAGTTGGAGCCAATCAGCACTGGACAGAAAGTCTGGTCAAAACTGTAGACTTTCTTGGCCTTTTGGCTAAGAACACATTATCTAAAAAGTTCTCTGAGTGTGGAAAGGTCACTGCTTTGGCTGCATCTACTCCTGCTGGCTGCAGTCTCTGGCTGGTTCCTCTCTGTAGTTTTCTCATAGGGTCATATTCACCTTTCAATTCTCATATTAATTCCTGTCTTCTCCAATTGAACTAAAAATTTCCCATGTGGAATTGTATCAAATGCCTTACTGACATCCAGGTAGAATAGCTCTACTGCATTTCCTTTGTCTAAAACCAGTTATCTTCTCAAAGACAGAGATCAGGTTGGTCTGGCATGATCTACCTTTTGTAAAACCAAGTTTTAATTTATCCCAGTTACCATTCATTTCTGTGTCCTGAACTACATTCTCTTTCAAAATTTGTTCCAAGACCTCACATGCAATTGAGGTCAAACTAACAGGCCTGCAGTTTCCTGGATCAGTTTTTTCTCCTTTCTTAAAAATAAGAACTATATTAGCAATTCTCCAGTTGTAGGGTCCGACCCTCTAGTTTACAAATTCGTTAAAAACCCTTGCTGTTGGGCTTGAATGTGCCAGTTCTTTAATATTCTTAGATGGAAATTATTTGCCCCCCCCCCAATTTAGTCCCATTAAACTGTTTGAGAGATCGAAAAGATTGGAAATAATGAATAATATAGAGACAGTAAGTCAGGCTCTCCTACTTCATGACTCATAATACAGGAACAAGGAAACAGTCAATGAAAACAACAGACAAGAAATTGAAAACTGAAAAAAGAAAAGCGTTTTCAAAATTCATAATTGACCTGTGGAACTCACTGCCACAATGTGTCATTGATGCCAAGAGCTTAGCAGAGTGTTCTTATGAACTGAATATGTATGTGGATTATGAGGACTGGTACTTATTACCTTTTTATTAAGACCCTACTTGAATTGCAGGATGATTGTCAAAAAAAATGTGGCTGAGTTGCAGAAAAGCCATGGAAAATTGTGGAAAAGTAATAATGAACCTTATTTTTTGCGGTAATGAAGTCCATTGTTACTTTTCCATGATTTGTCCTCTGTCGGTAATCTGGGGCTGAGAGCAGCGGTTCCTGCTGTCAGCCACGCAGGGTAGAGCTCCGGGGCCCTGGGCTGGCTGTGGGAACACAGGACTGAGAGCAGCATCTCCTCACATTGGCAGCACAGGGCGGAGAGTGGGGGTCCAGGGCTGACAGGAGGGGCACCTGCTGTCAAAATTGTGGTGGAAGCCTAATATTGTGGAATCTGCAATGTCTCGAGTTTAAGTAGTGCCTTATTTATTATTTATTAGGTAGGGGAAAATATTAAGAGACATGTAATGAAGTATTATGGTTCTTTAAGGCTGATGAGGGGGACACTTGCAATCAACACTGCTCCATTCTACTTGAACGACTAAAGACCGACTTGTGGGACAAGAAAGACTGTCACTGAGGAGCGGGAGGTGAGAAGGGGGAAGCGGAAGCAGCTTCTGTGAGTCAATAGAGGGTTTAGGAAGGAACCCCCAATTACTGTTTCTGTTTGGGGACTGAGGCTCAGATACACAAAAGTATTTAGGCACTTAACTTCCATTGATACCTCGGCGGATCTGGGTCTGAGACAGGAGCTCCTTTCTCCCCACAGCCCAGAGGGAATGCTGGTATATGTAATCTCAGGGTGGCAGGACTTGTAGACCAGCCTGCAAGGGATGCTGGGAAGAGGATAGAGTATTTCACCAGCTTCTGAAAAAGGAATGAGTATGTGGAGGGAGATGAAGTGATTGGTAGTTTCTTCTAGAGACAGGGCTCTAAAACTGCCAGTCTGGTTCCTGGGTTTAGACCCTCCTTCCTGTGTCTGGCTGAAGAAACAGATTCTCTGAGGATGGGAAATCTGTCTGATTTTGAACTTCTCTGGAGATTGTGGAAGTGGGTATTAGCCCACGAAAGCTCATGCTCTGAAAAAATTTCAGTTAGTCTTTAAGGTGCCACAGGACTCTTTGTCACTTCTGCAATTCCAGACTAACACGGCTACCCCTCTGATTCTGGAGATTGTGTGTCTTTCCAGAAGGAGTGGGAAACTTCTTCCTGAGGAAGAATATCCTGGGGAACTTCTTCACATGACTTCCAATTTCATTTCCTTTGGATTTCATTCTGATACCCACTGGGGAGATTCTATGTTCTCAATAAGGGAGCCTGACAGAAAGAAACCCTTTGAAGAGGTGGTTTGTTTTGACGGAGCCCCATCTATAGGGCCTTTTCTTCATTTTTTCAGTATTGCAGATCCTGAGTAGATCCATGACTCAGATCCTAAAAAGAATGAGATTGACGTTAAAACCAGGACATTTTATCAGTTCTGACATGTATAGCATTAAAATTGCTATTTAAAGATTTAAAATAACATTACTGTAGATGAAAGCCTGTAAGAGACTTATCAAATGGATTTTACACTCTTATATTTGTTTATTTGATGGCAAAATGCAGACAGTAAAGTACAACCTGACACTGACTAGGCAGCTGGAGCGCTGTGATCACTACTCTTCTTTGGATAAGAATCTTTCCATCTATTACCCCATCTCTCCCACCTCGTCACACTTGTTGTATCATCCACCCATTATACTATGCCTTTTTGACTGTATGCTCTTTGAGACAGCCATTGTCATTTATTTGGTGTTTGCAGCATATCTAGCACAATGGGGCCTGATGTGGTTGTGGGCTTTCAGTACTACTGCAGTGTAAATGTTAACTAATAATAATAATAAGGTAATTGTGACCAATAAAAACATTCCTAGATCTTCTTAGTACAGCAGAGTGCTTTCATTGTGTAATTTTCAAACAGGTTTCACGGCTTTCCCTTTAACTGTGTCCACATCAGACATCCAGCCAGCCAGAGCTCAAAAGTTTGTCAGAGATGACACTTGGGCGATCACGACAACCTGCCACTAGATGGCAATCCGATAAGATACTGTATACAATCCTTGCTAAAATATTCAATTCCATTGTGAATTTTAAAAGTAATAAAAAGAGCTCTCGTCTCAAACCCCAAGTTGCATTAATATTTTACTAATTGACGTTTTTACAGTGTCATCCAAGCACTTTAAAAATAGCAGGTATGTTCTTTACAATAATGTAGACATCAATACTAGATGCAGATAAAACAATTAAACTGGGGAAAGAAAAGCTATAATTTAGTAACTGTTTAAGAATTTATGTTTTCCTTCCCTTCTGAAGTTTGTTTTAAAGTTGAAGCATTTTTATGGCAGCTGTAAAGAATTACACTATAATTGTGACCTTATTCACTTGAGCTGGTTTTATCATGAGGTGCAGCTGGTAGAGCCACATTTTAAAGGAAAGCATTTCCTCACAGTGTTCAGCAGAGCTTGCATACCAAAAATCTTTTGTAAGTGATGCCAGATCCTAAGTTTAAACCTTCCATCCACAACATTTTCTTGGCCTGCAGTCAGAACCTATTACAGGTTGAATCTCAGTTTTTTTCACTGGACGTTGTCTGAAGATTGAGAAGTCTGAAAAATCTGAGTTCTTCCTTCTGTAGGCCCAATCCAAAAATATGATCAGTTTTGAGAGTGTTCAAATTCTGAATCCCAATTTAGCAAATAGCCAGATGTGAACACCTTGGAACGTTGGGATGTTTGAAATACAAATGTCAGTTTTAAGTCTTGGGTCCATTTCTAGGCTTCACAACTGAGCTCTGTTTCAGCTGAACTTCTGAACACATACTCTGTTGCTGTTAATAGGAATTAAATACACTTATTGGAGGTAAATAGGTAGCGCCCTATGTGGATACAAAATTTATATCCTCATCCGATCCACAAAAATTATCCATGGATATCCAGGGCTCTAGAAATAGGGCCTCTGTTTTTGGCAATATTTTGATGGTGACAGAAACCTGTGAAAGCCCTGAAATTTCAAGTTGAAGTTGACTGCATTACTTTTTAACTTGTCATGTGGCGGGTTCTTGGTACTGCAGGGCCTCGGATCAGTTTATGACGTCATGTATCCGATGCCCTTCATTGCATAGAGGTACCAGGTCAAATTAGGAAAATGAGAACAGGCTTTAAAACATTAAATGTTCATTACTTTCCTGATTGTGTCACTCTTTTAATTTTACTTATAATGACTATAGGGCGCCTTTTTGTAACAGCAGCTGACTGACTGGAGCAGATAACTCACTTGGTTATTAATTGCTAATAAATGCCTGACCTGAGCAGTCACTATTGCTTTTATAAACCATGCAAATATAATGAAAAAAAAGCTAAGGCTGAGATTTTCAAAGTATTCTGGGGGATTTTGACACCCCTCTTCCATTACAATTTAAGGAAAATATGTAATCCCATAGACCACACTGGAAATCATTTCCCTTCTGTGCTGAAAAGTTAAGAGGTGAACAGCACATCCCCATGGACACAGTTCCATTTACAGTACTAGTCTCTTCCTAGCCACTAACGACTAGTTCAGTTACCAGCAGAAAAACAAGGCCCCATTCTCCATCAGGTTTTAGATTGACACGTGTGGGACCTTTGAAATAATTCCCGTTTCTGATTTGTTAAAATGATACAGAAAAAAAAAATTAGCTAACACACCAGCCATGTACCCACAGACTGAACATCTCCTGTTACCATTGCGATTTCCAGTGAAGACAAGTGCATTTGGCATTGATTGTTCATTTTTTAAAATTATTAAAAGCTGTAACTACAAGCCACCTTTTTTTTAAAAAAAAAAAAAGAATTAGGTCATGTCCTTACCTTTCTTCTGTCTTGCATTTGGACTCTATAGATTGTGGCTTTAACTGAAGAAGTTTGCAGTATCAATAGGCATAAGCTGGGATCACATTTCATTTACCTCTCTTGCTTCTCACAATGAAGAAGGACTGTTCAGTTCTTACAGAGTTTATAGAGATCGCCACTGTCTGTCACTCTGAGTTAAAGGAAAATCATTACAGTAGATAAGAGAAATGTTTTTTCATGCCATTTGTTTAGTTTACAACTTTTTATACAGACTCTGCAATAATAATTGGCTTTATAGAGCCCGATCCAAAGCCCATTGTAGTCAGCGAGAAGGCTTCTGCTGACACCAGCAGACTTTGGATCAGAGCCATCTAGCTCTGTTAATCAAACACTGCAGCAGATAGAAACGTCAAACTTCACTTGTTTCACAGTTCTCACTTCCACAGCTTAGCGGGGAAGAGAAACCTCACTTAGAAGCAGAAGCCATCTTGGAAATGTGTTTGTTTTCCCTGCTGAGCTGTGGCAGTAGGTGCTATTGGAAACCAGCAGCATCCCAGGATCTGTTCTCCACGCCCAGCTCTTTCCTTTAGAATCTTGTTTTTCTTTTACTCAGTGGTTTGGGGGGGTTGTTTTTGTTTCACTCTGGTTCTTTTTTCCCCTCTTCTCTTGATCTTCCTTGTCTACTTCTACCTTCTTTCTTTTTCGGACATAACATTCGTGGGTCTTGCCCTGCTTGGCATTCTTCCCCGTCCTGCTTCCACCTGATGGCGACAAGAATTACAATTGCCCTGTGGTCTGCTTTGTGCCACCTTGTGCTGCAGCTTTCTTGAGCTGAGCAGGTTTGGGGCCTGCTCAGTACTTGAGTGGAACCTCTGAGCAAATCCCAGGTGCGGTGAGAAACACTATGAACATTCAGTAGTGACATTCTGGGCATGGTGCTCTGGCGAATTGAGTTGCTGTTTGTGGACTGAGCTGTAATACCAATGTCCTAACCACTTATGATTATTAAAGTGGCCATAACACTTGTGTGGGCATTAATTCCCACTGCCTGGGCAATTCCAACTCAGATGATCCATCTCCTTAACATTCCCACAGTTCCACTTAGCTCACCTCATCTTCACTTTCCCATCTGATTTGTGTTTTGTGCAGACATGGCTGCATTTTTAGCAGAGGGTGAAGCTCTCCCTGTGTATATCAGTTTGGGATGACTGGTGCTATATGCATTATTAATAATAAAAGATGGTTTTCCTTTAATGCCACCAGACCTCTTCTGCCGGGCTCCTCACCCTGTGCAGTTTCATAAGTCAGTTGGCAGAAAGGGTGGCCAGCAGCAGAGATGCTGCAGGATTGTGCATTCAAACTAGCGTCTTGGGAGGAGGAGGACAAAGGCAGTGGACGAGAGAAACTCTACTGGGCAATAGGCATCCCTAAAATATTTGTTTCCTAGACGTGGCATGTATGTGTCAAGCACAGATACACCATGAAAAACAGAGGGCAAACAGCCTGTAAATCCTCGCTTTCCTAGTTTCTCTGGTCTTGCTCAAAGGTTATATATTTTTATTATTTCAGGCTCTTCTCCCCTGCTGCTGCTGCTGGCAGCTCCAGCCACATTGATTTAGCTCAGTGCTCTGCATACAAAAAAGCCCTTTCATTGCAGTGGAAACAGGTTTTCTTGGCATGTGTCTGATGAGCCCTTCAGGGAAAATGAAAAGTCAACACCTATGGAATCCTCTTGGACTAGAATTCTTTCAGCTCAGATAGAAAGGATTCTACTTCTTTTTCTTGTTTATTATAATTAATCCTAGGCTATTACGCCCAGGGGACACCTGCTAACTGCAGTGGGGTAAAGCATGTGCTTAGTATAAGGTTACAAGCGCTACTCATTTCCATTTGAGGGCGTGTCTGTATATCACTGGTGGAAGGTGCCAGACGGATAGGCCTGCAAACAGAGGTCCACTCCACATCCCCAGAATAAGTCCATCATAGGTAGCTGTGGGGCAGACTTGCCCTGCTGCTCTCCCTGTGAGCCTCAGCTTCACTGAATCCATAGCTTCACTGTTGAGCCTAGCAACAATTGTCATTATCAGTTACTGTGAATTTTGCAAAGGGCATATCTGACCAGTCGGAACTGGAGGGAGATGTCTAGCTCATTTCACATAGGAACCTATCCACCGCTGGATGGTGACATCGGTTGGTTACTAATGACCTGGGCTGCACCTGAACTAGTAATATGAAAAATTGCACCCTATTATCAATCCCATGAAAACTAGGAGCAAGATTCTCAGACCAATCTGTCTCTCCTTCATGTTGCTTCAGCAGTGCTCAGGGACTGAGAGCTGAACTAAAGGGACTTTTGGGGATTTTACCTATTATTGTATAAAGCCAGTGTAGCTAGCTTATGCCACCTGATCTCCCTTCTTTCCCCTATATAGGAGGAGTTCCGGGACACGGCCACAATGCAGTGTGCTCTGGCAATCCCTGAACCCGTGAAACTGTCCCTAGGAGAACATCCCAACTGGCATCAATAAGTGACCATTTGGCATCTCCAATTTGCAAGACTGGTGGCTTAGCCGTCAGGCCCAGGATTATAGGAGGACAGAAAGGTGGCTTGGAGCCACCATTGGCTTCCTCCTCCCTAAACTCAGTGTTGTGGAGCCTGCCCCTCTGTTTCAAAAATTGGGTGATCTGCAACTTTAATGAGAACCTTCTTAGCCCTGGAATGTAATAATGACATAAACTGGCCATAGGGGTTTGACACTAGTCTGTAGAGTAACACAAAACAATATCCCTGCTATAGCATTCTGTAGAATGGTTAAAAAGAACCATGTTTAGGGCAGACATGCCAAACCTGTGGGAGGGAAATGCAAAAATTGGGCTTGTTTTTGGCTTAATTGGCTTGTGAGTTGCTTGTTGGCTAGTTTTTGGCTTGTTGTAGCTTCTTGCCTCTTTTGTTTGATTGGCTCCCGGCAAACAGGGACAAGGATGGGCAGGGGGGAGAGTCAGTAAGGGGTGCCCAGCAGGCTCACCACAGTCCCAGATTGAATGCCAGGGGGATCTAGTCACATAGAGTGTTGGGGTTCTTAGGGATTGGCTTGTTTTGATTAGCCTGAATTTTGACTTCTTGTGAAAGTCGGGGTGTTTATTTACCACATTAAAGTGGGCAACTGTGGATTAAAGGTGATGGATGTCATTCTCTGCTACATGCTGTAGGTTTTTAGAACCCAACTCTTGATTTAATCCATTAATTTTTATAGAACTTTTTCACGAGAGTAAAATCATTATGGGATGATAAAGCAGTGAGCATGGAATGTGGGGAAGGTTGATGGACAGTAATGCTTCCAGCATTCAGCCCAGTCCTATGATCTCTGGGTATGGAGGCTCTCCTGCCCAAAGGCCTTCTGTCACTAGCATGCAATCTTATAGCCCTTCCCATAATCTTTGATCCTCTCACTCAAGACGGCCAGTTCTCTCTGTCTTTGTAGAATACTTATTTTAGATTCTAAACCCAATTTTCACACAGTTAAAGATACACTTGTTATTATTGATTTATTACTAATACTTATGGAAATGCATTTAATATTAATTCATCATGAACTACATGTGCTGGAAAAATGTAGCTCAGTTTAAGGATTATCGTATGCTGAAATAGTCTAAATCTATTGTATTTTGAAAGCTTCATAGAAAGTGACTATGTAAGACTACATTCTTAGGGAAGATTAAGCATTGTAATTGGCGAAAGTTTCCTCTGTTGTTAAGCAAAGCCAGCCATCAGCATCTGATTTGCATTTTACACCATGCAGCAGGAAATATTTAAGTTGACAAATAGCATATTTAATACAGCAACAGATACTTGGCAGTTAGTTATTAACAACTGTTACAGATGTGATTTATTTGCTGTTATGAAAAGGGCATTACTATGTGACTACGATTCAGAAATTAGCTCCAGTTTAGCAAGAGGCCTTGGCTGCCTGACCTCTTAATATCCTTATAATGATGCCATTTACCACTCAAAGGCTTATTCAAGTCACTCACTGCTAGATTTGTTTTAAAGGAGTCCACTCTAGGGCAGACATTTTATGTATGTTAACGTATCTGATTGCAGGGTTAGGCACATAGATTTTTGAGGCTAGTCTAGACTAGAATCGCTCCATTGGCACCGTTGTAGCGCTGCTAGTGCAGAGAGCATCTCCCGCCGACACAGCGCTATCCACACCCCTGCGTAGGTTGGCGTAACTTACGTCACTCAGGGAGGTGGCTTTTTCACACTCCTGAGCGACTTCATTTATACCGAAGTAAGTGCTAGTGCATACAAGCCCTAAATGTGAATAATGTAAGAGGAAACTATGTATAGACTTCTGTAAGTGCAACAGTCAGGAGGAGAGGAGCTTCCCTAGCCACAACGTGGTCTTTGTGCCCCACTTGGTGCAAGATGAAGCTAGTGCCATTGGTAACAAAAGTCTCCTAAAAGTGGTTAGGAGGAGTTTTCCTTCCCTCGCCCCACGTTCCGTACTAGCCATTAGAGCAAAGGGATTCAGTGCTACACCCCCTTTGGGTGTGGCACAGTGCCCTCCCTCCATGCCTGTGTTTTCCCGAGCTCCAGGAGGCATTGTACAAGTGTCAGGCACGAAGCTCCCAAGAGCTGTGGCTGGGACAGTGTATCTCTGTGGCATCCCAAGGCGTGATGGCTCTTAAAGGCACAAGAGCCCCAAGTCTTCCTGAAAATATGGCTACATTTCAGTTTCCTTCAGTGTAAGCATATTGCTATTATTATCAGCCATGTAGGACTTCATAGATGCTCCACAAGATATTTGTTCATACAGTTAATGGTTTGCAGAGAGAAAGCATGTTTAGGGCACAAGCCTAGGACTTGAAAGACCTCGGTTCAAGTCCATACTGTGCTACAGACTTCCTCTATGACCTTGGACATGTAGCTCTGTAAAATGGGGGCTAACAGCACTGTCCTACTTGCAGAGATGTTGTGAGGATCAATCCATTAAAGATCATGAGGCGCTCCAATAATATGGATGATGGCAGAGTCACACTTCAAGGTGCAATTCAAACTGGCGAGAGGACACTGCTCGTATTATTGCCCTGAGTGCCCCAAAATGTTCCTGCTAACTGTGGCTCCCAGCTTGGGCCAAACACACAGCCAGCAGGCACTCTGTGTGCTGTAAACTGTACTGCTCTGATTGAACCACGTTCAATCCAACAGCCTGCCACCAGTTATCACAGACACACTCTCTTGTCTTTAGTAGACATGGTTAATATTAGCAGGTGACCTCAATTTACCCCCAGTCCCATACTTTTCCTCACTGGTGTGCTCTGCAATATTCAGAGGAATAAGATGCATTTGCTCCTTTAAAGAGTCAAAACCCAACAGCTTGCCACATTAACTGGAGTTAACATTCACTTTAATCAAACACAGCACTGTGGGCTTAGATTAAAAGTCAAATAAGTTTATTAACAAAAGAAGATAGGATTGTAAATGAATTCAAGTACAAGAGAGAACGTTAGAAATGCTTGCAAGCAAATAAAAGTGAAAATACCCATCAAAAGTGTAAAACTTAATCTAGCAAGGTACAGCCTTGTTCAAGTTGTCTTTTTCTCACCCCTGCCCCCAGTCTTCTAGCAAGGTGACTGGCCCCCTCTTTTGATCAGGATCTCCTTCAGAAGCCCGAAGTGCTGTTTCTTTTGTCGTCATAGGTGAAAGAGAGAACTTGGCGTTTTCTGCCTCTTTCTTTTATAGTCCAGTGAACCTTTGAAATTATCCCTCAAAGTAAAGAGTTTATTCAAATGGTGAGGAAGGCAACATGGATTCTGGTGGTAAAGAAAGCTCCATGATCTTTCTTTCCCCCGCTGGTGTTTGCTAAATTGTTCTGTTTCCCACAGTCTCTTCCCCTTGCTAGCTTGATGGCCCTATTTACTGCTTATATTAAAAGCGATGTAAACCCACATTTCTTTGTTTAAGATAGACCTATTTAACACCTTTACTGAGGCATGGCTGTCTGGTTTTCAACAGGGGCTAATAACATCATGCAGGAGGAATGTATAACTTTACATATAATATTGCTACACACATTTCATCATTATATTACTGACCAGTGAGTGAACAGGTTTCAAATGATACATCACAAGGCATATTTTGTACAAAGATTATTACAATTGTGTGTGAATACAGAGTCATTTAGGGTCATGTCAATTCCTATGATAGACAGTGATAGGCTAGTAATCAGGCATCTTATTTAACATTCCTTGTAACTTGGACTTTTATCTCTTATAATATATAGGCTTAGACATAAAAAGCCGACATTTCAGAACTGAGATCAAATTGTGTCCTCACAACATCCACATTAGCACGTGTGTGCCAGTGGGTAGTTCAATGTGCAATGACCCAGTTTGTGCAGATGCAAGGCTTTATGGGTGCACGTATCACTCTCAGCTCTAAAATTTTAGGGCCTGACTCTCTGCTCACAGTTACACTGATGTAAATCTAGAGTGACTCCCTGGAAGTTAAACCTGCAAAAAGGTCAGTGTAAGTAGAAGCAGGCCCCAAGTCACATTACTTGCTACCTACAGGGTAGCGCAACTGCTGTTTACGATGCCGTATACTTCAGTAGGAATATGCATTGCTAAACACCGTCACTAAAAGCATCAATGACTAATGTGTATGTTATATACAAATAGCAGCATTGCTTTCTGTGTCCCTTTCACTCACAACATCACTCTGCCCTTAAGGCCCTCCTTGTTTCCTGCTCAAAAAAACGTTGTTGTTTTTTTGTAATTAGACTGTTTCTAACTGTAAAAAATCTTTAGGGGAGAAAATTCCAGTATACATTTTAGCTCCATTTATGAGCTGCTCCACCGCATGAGCTCATCTACATGTACGTCCTTAATTCCTGCTAAACCTTTGCAGTACGTTTTACGATTTTCTTATTATCTGCTACTGAGCCTTTCAATATTCGCTGGTAGGTAGCTTTCTCAAATTATATAAGAGTTTTGACTGTTCCAGTTTGGAAATGGTTTCTTTATCTCAGTCAAGGAAATGATCTACCAGCATTCATACACTAGTGGAATCCCAGCTTGGTGAATTTCACCCTTTTTTCCCCTTCTCGTGTCTTGATAGGTGTGGGTAACCGACCTTGACCTTTGCTACAGTGACCAGCTGGCCTTCACTCAGATCATGTTATATGTGACAAATGGCAATCTGGATGGGTGCTCTAGCCGCTTTGAAGTGCCACTTACGTTGAAGAAAAGGCAAAGTCAAAGTGTTCAGGGTGAGGAGGCAGAAGCTGTAAGTAACGTTTCCTTTCCAACTAACATTGATAAGTGACTTCAGGTATAAAAGGCTGTTCAGCACCTTCACATTCAGAAACACTAGGTAATTTGTGGATTCCAATAGCTGCTCTAGAGCACCCCTCCCAGCCCCCGTATCAAAGGGTTAATAACCAGGCAGCGACTTCTCTTGCATTTCAGGACGGTTAAAAAAAATGTGACGTCTCATTAGAAATGAAAGGAAAGCACTTGGCCATTTATGGTGATTCTGATTACCCACAGTTTGCATCTATCAGTGCTGGTTCTATTTATGGCACTAATTAAATGATGAATACTCTGGAATAGTTCTCAGAATTTTAAGGAATCTTGCGACATTCAATTCTCAAACATTGTGAGACAAGATAACCAAGCGGGGTAAAAGGGGCACTGTAGGGAGGGCACCACGGTGTCACAAGAGCTAAAAGGAGAAAGGACAGTCATGGTCCTGTGACTGAGGCCCAGGATCAGAAGTCAGGACACCTGTGTTCTAGTTCCTATGTAAACTTTGGGATGACACTTAACAACTCTGTAAATTAAGCTTCCACATCTGCAAGATAGTGCTAATAATACTGCCCTGCCCCATAGGGATGTTGTGCTAAATAAGTCACGATTAGTAAAGTGCTTTGAGATCCTCATATGGATGGTGCTATATAAGTGTAAACTATGGTTATTGAATTTATTAAATTTGATAAACCATTTGGCTTATGAGCCTGGAGATGGTCCTTATGAGGGTGGCTATCCCCAGCAGAACGACAGACAAGGTGAAACCCTCTGGAAAAATCAGTGTGAGTTAAGAGGAGGTGCCAGGAGAACAACTGCAGTGTTTAGGTGTTTTATTAGAAAATGCATAAACCACTGTCGATAAAGGAGAGATGTCTAAAGTGTCAGAGAGTTGTAATTCAGAGGTTAATGAGATCCTGATCTACTGTTCTTGTCAAGCAACCACTTCAAGTTAGAGAGGAGTGAATTAGTCCCAGTAATACATGTTCTAGAAATGAAAAGTAATCAAGTAGCAACTTTCTGAATTAAAATTCTGTCAGGATTAACATAAACTGTCACTCAATCCTTAATTTTTTCCTCTTCTTTATATTTTTGACTCTTACCTCCTTAAAAGTTAACTAGAAAAAAAGTGCTATCTTTGAAGATCTCTCTAAAAATGAACAAAAGAGAGACAAATGTTTTTACAGCACATAATCTGTAATGAATGATTAAGTAAAACACTTTGTGTAAAATTATGATGTTAATAATGAATCTGTCCCCTTTATGTATTATATATTCCCAATGCTGCTAGGGCTGATATTGATAAAATGGAGCAGCGACTGAGTTGGGGTGACGATTGTATTTTTAGAAATCCTTCTTTGAAAGAACAAATTTCCTAGATACTGCTGCTACTGTAATTATGTAGAAAAGCAATCACTCATTATAGTTAGGATACATTATCTTCTAGACAGATGAGGCTAAATAAGCAACACATTAATAATTCATACTGCAGTTCATTATGCATGTGTATGCATGCTTTGTAGCTGAAATAAGCACCTCATCAACCTGATGCCAACCCTTAAACAATAGTTCTGTGTTATTGCAGCCACATTCAAGTTTACGCTTGTTAAACTGCTACTTGGATTATTTTATCAAGCATCCATTTATTTGTGGTCCCCTACTGCAGAGAACAGATTTTGGAAGCTCTTTTTTTAAGTTAATGACTTGAGCAATGGGTGTTATTAATTCTCAGAATATTATAAACATGATTAATTTTCAGGCAGAGATGTATTATATAAGG
Source organism: Dermatemys mawii (assembly GCA_007922305.1). NCBI lineage: Eukaryota > Metazoa > Chordata > Testudines > Dermatemydidae > Dermatemys > Dermatemys mawii. The sequence continues at coordinate 3,979,676 of ML677366.1, read as the reverse complement.
ATTTCAACTATGTCAACTTAAATACATCAATGTCAAAACAATATCATTTGGGGAAAAATACTGTAAATTACATGCTTCAAGATGCAGTATCCCCATTCAAAAAACTAAGAACCCAGTCCTGCAAACACCAGACTCAAGCCCCTGTTCAGGAAAGTATCTGCAGTCAGGACAGGACTTAAGTATGTGTTCAAATGCTTTGCTGAATCTCAACCATATAATTATCTCTATTGGTTTTAAAGGCTACTCATGGTAGCGTAAGCACTGTCTCTTCGAATAAGCCTTGGCAGGACAGGGCCTATTTAGGCACCTAACTTCTGTTGATTTCAGTGGGAGTTAGGCACCTAAATACCTGGACCATAGTCACTTTAAACTGTGCCTAGAAAAATATTATTCATGAAAAATAGTATTTAAGGTTTTCTATATTTAGCATAAAGTATTTTTGTGATGATTCAGGTGTTTTAATGAAAGATGACTTAGAATTCTACTTTTGTTCCACGTTGTTTTTCATGTAGAGTAGCTGCACATTCAAAGCTCCCCTTAGCTGCCAGGCTGAACTGCACAGCAGAGTGCACGCTGATTCTAGTATCAGGCCTCTAATGAGAACAAAGCTACAATGTGGCTATGATTTAAAAAACTCACTTGAATTCCTCGCCCTAGTTTTGCTGTTCTCTGGCAGGAAAAGTCTGTTGATTTCAAGTGGGAGCTCTGGCTTTATAAGGATTACTAGATCAGGCCTACTCTGAAAAGGACCAGGGATTGGTTCTTCTCTCAGTGAGAGTTACATGCAGACATGGAAGGGATGGTAAAGACATCCCTCACCCCTCCTTATAGAGCTACAGGTTTGCTTTCATTAGGTTTTAAAGGTGTGTTGTTAGGGCTGCCTCCAGGCTTCAGCTGAGCCCACTAGCATGTGGTAATGTAAATGCTGCCTCGTCTACACTTACAGAATGTGCTACTCACAAATGTGTTCTAACGACACCCCTTTAAATCCTCCTCAAGACAAACCCTCACAGCACATTCCTTTGGCGGGTGATTATGTAATCTGAGCACAGGCTTGGTAATCCAGACCCTGACACTATAGCCTTGGAAAGTAAGTGAAGCGTCTGGTCCATTTCCCATGACACTCACTGGAAAGACTGTCAATGACTTCAGAGGGATTTGGGTCAGATCCCTTGTGCTGACTGAAACCTACAATTAAAAACACATCGATTTGGGGTTTGAACCTGAGAAATGTGTTCTCACTGAATTTTATTCCATGGCAAGATGATATTGACTGGGCAGCATTTGTAAGGCGAATGATAATGTGTAAGCAAGAACTCAGGTCCAATTTCAACACAGAGCTTGGGTGGACGGTAAAGGATTTTTTTAGAATATTATGTTTCATATTTGCTAAATGATTTAGATTCTACTAACTTTATACCCAATGAATATCACTTCACTCTCATGAAATAGTCAACTAAATCTGTGGGATTATTTATGAAAGTAAAGTGCTGCTTGAAAAAGGATGTAAAAATATACCTCTTAGTTTTGGTCACAATGCCTCTATTATGCCTAACTGATTTGATTTATCCAGCAGTTGCATTCTCGTTGCCATTGAAGTTTTCCACTTTCTATCTATTTAAAGTGATGCAATCAAGTTTGTTAGCCCTTAAACAATACCTGCCAGACAGTTGACTAGTACTGAAGGACTTACAGTTACAGTACGATGCCATGTGTGTATTTTTTCCCCAAACATCTGCATCCTAGAGCAACGTTGTTCTTTGATCCCACTTCCTCATTTTAACCACAATTCCTATTTTCATTTTCTGAATGGCTATGATACCCTACTTCTTTGAGGCATAATAGAGAAGAAGACCAAGACTGATCTATTTTCCCAAATTCAGAACACTCTCTTTTTGCTCTAGAGCTACGTGACCAGAGCAGTCATGTAGCATGTACGGATTTCTGAGCGAGCACAGCATACAAGTGATGGCAGAATTAAAGCACTTCTCATCCAACTTGAACAATATATCAGTGGAGCAAATTCTGCTTTGTGGATGTGACTGTACTCAGGCGCCACTCACGTCAATGTAATGCTGTGCAAAAGGTTCATGTAGAGTCACAAAACCACCTACAACCAAGTTGAATGTGAGGTTTTACCATGAACATTCAGTGGGCCTGAGTAATGTTGTTTGCACAGTGCTTTTGTCTTAAAAGCTCAAATTGCTTTACAGAATAGGCCCCCCAACTTCCATTGACTTCAGTGATGTAAATCGATTCCAGTCTATTGACTTTAGTAGAGCTATGTTGATTTGCACCAGGTGAGAATTTATCCCAGTGAATTAAGTGTCTTGCATATGCCCTGAAGACCTGATTTTCAGTCATACTAATGCCCCTTTATACTGCCCTGGCCATAGTGATGTAGAATGACCTTGGTGTGAATGGATATAAGTCTTTAAAGCAACTTAAACCATTAAGAGCTTTTGGTCATATGTGTAGATAAACAAGGTTTGACTTTCAGCATTTCTAGAAATTTAGTTTCTAAAACCCCAAACTCCAAGCAAACTTATACGAGTGATTCATTGCCATCACTGGAAACTGAACCTACACACCTCATTCATGTCTATTTTAATGAGGAAATATATGTGCCCATCTCAGGGAAGAATTTCCGCCTGGACTGTTGTAATTTTCGTACTATTGTAACTTAAAACAAAAATAAGACTGGAATTATGATGTGACTTCATTGTATTTACCATGCAACAATATGCTCAATAATCACAGTGGTCTCCTACACACTGATAGTTTCTGGCTTCTGCTTTTTTTATGTGAGAAACCACGATGTGGTAGATATATTGACAGATGGGATGATGTTGAGCTGTCCTGTCTGAACCACATGTTTACTGTTTTATTTCTTCTTGATTATTGTTGCTGAAAATACTGAAGAACCATGCTGTCAGATTGAAGAAATGTTGGTCATATCCTGCTTTGGGATACTGTTACTCTAAAAGTAAACATATATTGATTGCAAGACCCTTAACGGTTTGCTCTGAAGATTAAGTAAATCAGAATGAAATAATGAATGGGAACTGGCATTTTCTTTGTAATATCAAAACATCTTTCACACATACGATGCTCAGAATTTTAACATTTGTTTTCTTCATTTTGCTGTGTTTCATGGTGTCCAGATTCCTGAAAATACAGAATGGTCCTTCAGACTCAACTCCTTGCCAAGGGAGAAGAATCTTCTAGCTGGCTTTGCTCTGTTACATTGGCTTAACTTTTTAGATTTGCAATACTCTGTAATAACAAAAACTATACAGCATTTTACGTGCTACAGAAAAAATACTCAAGGCCTCGGTTTTAAAAATAGCCTCTGTATTGTCAAACACAAACTCTCTTAACAAATGCAGATTGGGGATGAGGCATCAAGTTACGAGATTTACATAAAGAGAAAGTCATTTGCGCATGCAAATACAGTGGCTGCATGTGCTGACCTGGAGTGAGGCCAGCTGTAAATTTGGCTCTGGGGAATCTATATGCCACCCTCTGTTCACAGCTCAAGAAACTCCATTGACTATCACACTGGAATTTCCATTCATATCAATAGCAGTTGAGCATATAATTTGAAAACAATATAGATTTGCACAGCGTGAAGATTCTGCTCTCAGCTAAGCAGTACAAATCTGAAGTGGCTCCTTTGTAGTCAGAATCTGATACAATGGTTCCATAGTGCTTCAGTCATCAGTGAAGTAATTAAAACATCTCCAGGTGATTCACAAAGAGCATCTCGGAGGAGTACTCCAGATTTACACCAATATATCTGAGAGTAGAATCTGGCCCACAGAAACCAACATTGCTTCTGAGTTATATGTTCAACTGATATTGATATGAATGGGAATACAACTGTGAATAGAAATGGAGTCACTCCAGATTTACACCAGTATAACTGATAGCAAAAGTCCTTTATATATAAATAGCAAATTCTACGTGTTTATATAAAATGATATGAAATGACGATTCATATGTTGTTTTTTTCCAGCCTTTTCCAGTAAGCAGCCGCTATGCAGTAATGAGCAGTCAGCTGAAGCACTCCAACCTTTCAGTAATTTACTATAGTGTTCTCCTCCAGATATGTAAGGCTCATGGCATTGGATTTGATGTCCAGGTATGGAAGGAAAAAAAGTGTAGAAAAGTGTAATAGCCACTCTGCCTAACTTCTATCTTGCAAATATAACCCTCTGAAATCGTACAGCATAATACCATGTGCAGGAGTCCTGTTATAGTGGACAACATTCACAAGAAAATTGTTCCAGTATCTCGTTTGGGCCAGAAGGCAGACCTGGTAGCACTTTAACACACAACTCTTTTTTAACAGATTTATTGCTGAGGCTAATGTATGAAAGCTAAATTACAAAGGATTCTTTAGCAGGCCCCATATAAATTAATCTGGTTTAGAAACGGGTTTCCTGTTGTTTTCCTTTAGATTAATAAGTATATTTAGTTGACTCCTTAATAGGTGACTGTCCTGAGGATCTGTATGAGTGGGCTTAAAAGTGGGGGTGGTTCTGTGAAGAATGAGAACAGGAGATTGAGAGATGTCAGATGATGACAGAGAATAGAAGGATGGATGGAGGATGCAGAGAAACAGACTTCACTGGAGAAGGAGGAGGTAGAGGATTGTGAATGGAGCAAGAGAAGAGAGCAATGAGAAAGTAATAGTGGAATGTGGAAAAAGAGGAGAGGGTTGGTATGTAGAGAGGGAATATTAAAAGGAAAGAGTATCTTGATCCTGGGGCAGAAGCCTTCCACATGGTCACTCAGCAAAGACTTCATACTTTCCTACTCGCCTTTCATATCAGGAGACATCACTCACATTTCCAAATTATATGATAATGGGTGGCTAGCGCCTTTAAATCAGAGCCAGTGACCACTGACTCCCCTGGAACAAGGATCTAGCCTGGCGGTTCTCAAACTTGTTGGAGTGGTGGCCCTTTTTCCCGTCCACATGGGCCGCTGCGACCCCTGTGTGTCTACTGAAATGCCGCCAAATGGAATGCTTCCTGTTTCGGCAGCATTTTGACGGACATGCGGAGGGCTTCACAGTGTCTACCGAAAAGCTGCCAAAACCGGAAACTTTCACTTAGGCGACTTTTCGGGCGGACACTTTGAAGCGAACAGCATGTCCGCCGAAATCAAAAGCGTTCGGCTCGGTGGCACTTCAGCGGTGCAGGGAGCTCACAACTCCCTGGGAATTGCCCCCTGACCCCCCAGCCCCTGTTTCTGAACAGACTCTGAAATGTGTATATTTAGATTTACATAGGATTATTATATTGTATTCTCCAGTACAAATTACTTAGATTACAGAGTCATAATCCAGTACATATAGTTTAAAACTACCTTTCTTTGATGACATGATTTTGTACGTACCATCCTTACACAATAGATGTTAGCATCTCTTATTGTAGGTATCAGTATGTACACTGTTTTAAGCAACAGTTAAAATAACTTCTTTTCAACATAACAGGAAAAGCAAGGAACATTTATTATACTATTTGAAGATCGCAAGCGGTACAGATTGGGAATGATGTAAGTACATGGTATAAATTCAATAGCCAGGTAAACAAATGGACAGTTATTTGAGCTGAAGAAGATGAAAATACAAAGTATTACCATCATGGATTTTAATAAAAGTGTTGATTTACTGGAAGACCATCTGGCAATTCAGTGATTGTTATCCACTATTTACTTGTGAAGTGATGTCTTCCAGGGAGACTGGTCTATTAAAAGAATAGAGGTTGGCTCTAAAGAGTTTGGTAAGTGGGCATTAGGGTGTTAGTGTAGTTTACACACCAAGGAATTAGAAGGAGAGTTACCAAGAAACTCAACAGAAGGGAAGGTGTAGAGAATCTAGGGTAAGATTTTCAAAAGTGAATTGACACTTAGCCCTGGTCTACACGGGGTCAGGGACGGGTGTCAACCTAAGATACGCAACTTCTGCTACATGAATAGCATAGCTGAAGTTGATTTATTTAGGTCGACTTACCATAGCATCTTCACGGCGCTGAGTCGACTGCTGCTGTTCCCCTGTCGACTCCACCTGCACATCTTGTGGCAGTGGAGTACCAGCGTCGATGGGAGAGCACTCAGGGATCAATTTATCGTGTCTAGACTAGACGCGATAAATCGATCCCCGATAGATCATCACTACCCGCCGATCCGGCGGGTAGTGTAGACCTGCCCTTAGCAATTGGTGATGCAGTTCAAGTGTCTGTGTGTCACAAAAAGGAAGTGTTATGCATGAATTGTATTTGTGTATGCCTGAGGTAACAACAATTATTTTAAACTAACTTAAATGTTAAAAAATATGCTAAGGCCACTGTCCTAACTCAGTGGTAGCCTTGTGCTTGGAATAGCTGAACCTACTGCTCTCCTTTCTTAAGTTGATTAATAAAAATTATTTATTACACAAATCCTTTCTGTTGACAAGTTAAAATGGAGCCTCATCTTTCAGATCTCCCTGAAGATTGCCACCTTGTGAGATTGAAAATACTCATTAAATTCCATCACCAGACAGGCACAAATGAGAGGCCGATTGTTTTTAAGCATGGAAAGGGAATCATTGGTAAACTCATTTGTTTGGATATCATTAACAGAACAATCGGAGAGGATCTCCAGGGGGTCCTCATGACCTTTGCTCACAATCTCTTCATCATCCATCAAGAAATATCAGCACCTAATATGCAAGGCGAGACCAATTTTAAGGTGAGGTGTTAATTAACTAACGATCCTGGTTAATTTCTGTACCAGGGCTGAAAATACCTCATGCTGTATTGTAAACAAGTGCTAAACCATTCCTTTTTCATTGTTAGCAGTATATATTTCACACTGTGGAGGTCAATATAGTAAGTCTCCCAATGAACCTGTTAGTTAAATTTAATAGTTTGAAACTTTTTCTTTGAAAACAAATATGCTTTAACTTGGAACAGTTTGTAAACCAAATCCCCAAAGCTTCCGAGTTTCTAATGTAAGGCAAAGGAGGCCACCGTGCTACTTTCTGGAATTCTGTCACAATTGGCTCTTCTGTTTTTAAAGGGATACCATCAAGATAAAAATCTCAAGTTAAAAAATGAAGTTCCCTGTTTTATTAATAACCATTTTAAATATTAATATCACATTTAAAACATCCAACTCGTTCTCCACCACTCAATCGGTTTACTTTTTGCATGTCACCTTAAACATTGAAACAGATTAGTAGAGTTTCCTTTTTGTTTCCTTTGCACTCCCTGTTCTGAGGATACCCACTCCACACCTGAGCTCACCTTATTCATGGACCCAGAGCAGCTGCAGAGCTCTGTGCCCAGCACTGGGCATCTCTACTCTGTGAATGTTCCCTGGGGAGCCCTTATGCACCAGCATAGCTGGTGAAAAGAAACCATTGGACAATAATAAATCCAGCCCTATATACAGTAGTAAGTTTTTGCTGGATCAGGCCATAAATACAGAGCAATTAGATTATAGTGGAAACAGCATCATTTTTTAATAATCAGTTATCTTTTGATTCTAAAGAGTAGCATAACTTCAGCAAATGTTTTTTTTGCTAACCCATAGGCCCTCTAGCTCTACAGAAGATTTTAAAAACATGAACTATAAATAGGTTCTTAAAAGGCAAAAAGAAACCCTATATTGCAAATATGTGTTGTAATTGATATGGTAGAAATGTAAAACAGACTAAATTTTAACTCTAATTGTATTTTCTTGTGCTGAGTAGTGTCAAATGGCATTTGTCAGGGAAAATATAATTACATTTTAACATTAACACAATAAATAGAAAAAACTATTTTTCTGATCTCAGGGAGGGACTCAAAACCAAGTATTGAAGAAAAATGTAGAGGGGATTTTTAATTCATTTCATTTATACTGAATTAATAATGATTTATATATGCATAATAAAACACAACTTAGTTAATTAGAATAACAAAATGTGTGTAGCTATCCATTTTCATTTACCTCTGATTTACATGTATTTGTGTTTATTTTTAAATAAATACACCCTCAATCCCCCTGTAATAGTGAAAGATTCCATTGGTGCATTCTATTAAATAACACAGGTTACTTTTGGGGTAGAGGGGTGGAAATGCAACCAGCTGAAACATGTTGGGGGACTTTATTCCAGGATAACATCCATTAAATAACTTGCACTCTTTCAATCTATTACAGAGAGCAGTTCAAGATATTGAAGCGATTCTGGGAATTACAGAAAAAAACAAACTGAAATTTGAAGAAGAATCCTCCAAAGAATATGCTCCCCAAGAATAGTTGACGGAAATTTTAAAACTTTTTCTTTAAACCTCTAGGAAAAACTCTCTCATTCTCAGGAATGAGGGAAAGAAATAAGTTACACGTTTTTTTGTCTTGGTCTATTGATAATTGAATTAATATTAGATTAGACTGGAAATTTGAATGGTTACTGAGTGAGTTTAAATGATTAGTAAAATAGTAACTAAATATCCCTGGCTGTGCAAAAGGAAATCTTGGTGAAGAACAGAGGAACAAAATAAACGTTGCCCATTTTCTTATACTTGTCCGCCAACTTCATATTATGAATACTGGAGTACAGCATGTATTTTTCACACCGTATTTGTAGACTCATAGTTTTAAAAGTCAGAAGGCACCATAATGATCTTCTAGTCAGACCTCCATAACACAGACCATAGAATTTCACCAAATGGTTTCTGCATCAAACCCATAACTTCTGACATGAGCTAGAGCATCTCTGTTACAAATTTACCCAATCTTGATTTGAAGACTGCAAGTGGCAAAGAATCCAGCATATCCCTAGGTAAAATGTTCCAATGGGTAATGACCCTCACTATTAAAAATCTCTGCCTTATTTCTAATCTAAATCTGTCTAGCTTCAGCTTCCAGCAGTGGGATCTTGTTATGCCCTGCTAAATTAAAGAGACGCTGCTATGAGAGAACTCTCCCTGGAGATAGTTATAAACCGTGATCAAGTCACAAATTAACCTTTTTTTTAAAGGTTAATAAATCCATAAAATCAATGGACTGAGCTTCTTTCATCTCTCACTGTAAGGTGGGGTCTCTGATTCTCAGCTCTTTTTTGGACCTCTTTTCTGAACCCTTTATAATTCATCAACACCCTTTTTAAAGTGTGGATACCAGATCCAGGCACAATATGCGAGTAATGATCTTGCTAATTCTGTATACAGGGGTCACACCACTTTCTTACCTATATCACTGCTTATACATCCCAGGAGCTCATGTTCAGTTGGTTATCCACCATGACCCCTAAGTTCCTTTCAGAGTTACTGGTTTCCAAAATACAGTCCCCCATCCTAGAAGCAAGACCTGTGTTCTTTGTTCCTAGACATGTGATCTTGCAGATGGTTCTGTTGTTGTTCAAGTGCATCCAGTTTATCAACAGATCCAGGTTCTGTAGCACTGACCTACTTGTACTGTTGTTTAACACTCCACCAATTTTTATATGAGCTACAAACTTTACCAGCAGTGGTTTTACATTTTCTTTCAGGTCATTGATGATTATACTGAATAGCATTGTGGGATCCCACTAAAAACATCCCTATTGGATCCTGATTCCCCATTTGCAATTAGTTTTTGATATTGATCAGTTAGCTATCTTTCAACCATTTTAATATGTTTTACGTTGATTTTGTAATTGTGCTAACTTTTTAATCAAAATTCTATGTGGTATTAAGTTAAATGCCATATAGCAATCTACATATATTATATCAGCACAGTTACCTTTGTCAACCAAACTTGTAATCTCATCAATAAAAGATACCATGTTTATGACAAAGATCTATTTTCCAGAAAACCATGTGGATTAGCATTAATTATGTTACCATCTTTTAATTCGTTATTGACTGCATGCCATATCAACCTTTCAATGGGTTTGCCTGGGATCCATGTTGAGCTAACTGGCCAATAGTAACCTGTGTCATCACATTTAACCTTTTAAAATATTACCACATTCACTTTTTTTCCGTTTTCTAGAATTCCTCAGCTTTCCAGATTTGTTAAAATATAATGTTTTCCTCTCTTAATTTTTGAGGATTATTCTGCTTCCCCTATTTGTAAATTGTGAAAAGAAGGTTTGTGTAAGTAATTTAGATATAGAGGGTAAAATCACTTTTTCTTTCCTATGCGTTCCTTAGCATCAGATTACTTGCCATTTGTTGTCTTCAGGACAGGAGGGCAATGGAAAGGGGAAGACCTGTCTCCCCAGCCAAGGCTGTAATACTTATCTCGCTGGCAGATTATGCTCTTGCTTTAAGTTACAATTTATTTCCTCCTGCAGATTGAATATGTTATCTCCTGAACATGCTAAGTCTTTACCATCCTACAGCTAAAAAAATCTCAAGCAAATACCAAAGCCAGGGTTTTCCAGTCAGTAATGAAATTCATTATGGAACTACAGTGTACAGAGCCTTTCTTTTTCAAAGACAGGTTTAACTGAAATACTCAAGTGCCATTCACGAGCCACAGATCTATTAACTCAGTGCATAAACTTCTGATCTGTCTCTGTTCTCCACAATGGTTGAAGAAATAAAAATAGAAGTGAGAACCTTTATATATGTTGATTTATTCTTTATATAAATTTATTTATTCTATATATAAATTTATATATTTTAACATTGTTTGGGTCTTTTGTCAGGTAGTCTCTGTAATTCCTCAGTTCTGGATACACAAGTACCACAAGCAGATTTTCTAGTGTGGAATTCAGCCAATAATCCTTTCTAGATGCCTTTGTTTTGCTGCAGTTGGAAATGAGATCAGCAGGTTCCTTGCCTCAGATAGATGCAATAGCGATCTTTTGCTTCCAAGAAGTCTATTGCCAAAAGACTTAACAAATAAACAGCACTGTTTGCCTATTAATCCTTAAAACAAGGCCCATGGATATATTCACTTTTTGTTCTCTCTGAGGTGCTGAAGATAAGTAAACTCCTAACTTCCTCCCCACTACAACCAAGGTACATGCTTAACAAGAGACTTTCTTCCTAGATTTCTGACCAAACCGCACCTCTCCACTGGTCACTACAAACACTGGGTAGGGTGCGGGGGACAGCCACTTCACAGATGATATCAACCTGGATATTAGTTTCCTACGGTTTAAGAAGAATCAAGCCTTGATTCATGCCAGAGCAACATAAGGACTAAGAGGCTCATTAGTTCACTGGCACTCAGTAGACTGCAGTGTCCTAGGAGTAAATGAAACCCTCTGCCTCTTTATGTCTTTGTTCTGTTCTGACACAAGAAAACTGTACCTGTTTTTGCTCAGCACAAGTGATCTGAAAGTTCCCATGGTGAGAGTTATTTCTCAGTATGTACAAAGTGTGAAATGTATTTGGAGGGAAAAGTTTTTAATTACTATTAGCACTTCTGAGCCTTGAGTTGATGGCAGGGTTGAAATTGCTTTACAATCTCTCACATTCAACTCTCATGCTGCTCGTATAAAAAAGATCATTTTCTAGGAATATGGCTGTTCTAAACAAAAATGCCAATTTTCAATTTAAAAGAAAAAAATTCCAAATATATTTCAGCATAATGTGTTCATGGTGCTTTTCATCCCATGCTCCCACCACTGCATTCTATTCCCTCTCGCCACAGGAAAATATGACCCCTTGAATAAAGATACCTTGCACCTTGAATTTGTAGGGCCGTGATAATAAGGTGGCAGGAAAATATGGCATCTGGGATTAGGGGGCTAATGTCTGGACAGTTATCGGGGAGCCCTACCAAATTCACAATCCATTTTGGTCAATTTCATGATCATAGGATTTTAAAAATTGTAAATGTAATGATTTCAGCTAGTTTAAATCTGAAATTTCACTGTTTTATAATTATAGGGTCCTGACCCAAAAAGGAGCTGGGGGAGCGCAAGATTATTGTAGTGGGGGGTTGCGGTATGGTTACCCTTACTTCAGAGCTGGGTGGCCAAGTCACCAGCAGCACAGAAGTAAGGATGGCATAGTATGGTTTTGCCACCCTTTCTTCTGCACTGCTGCCTGCAGAGATGGACCTTCAGTCAGCAGCTGCCAGTCTCTGAAGGCAGCAGTGCAGAAGTAAGGATGGCATGGTATGGTATTGCCACCCTTACTTTTCTGCTGCTACTGGCAGGGCGCTGCCTTCAGAGCTGGGCAGCTGGAGAGCGGCGGCTGGAATACTGTGTCCAGTTCTGGTGTCCTAAGAAGGATTTTGGTAAATTTGAGAAGTTTCAGAGAAGAATCATGAGAATGATTAAAAGACCAGAAAACATGCCATATAGTGAGACTCAAGGAACACAGTCTATTTAGCTTAATAACTAGAAGGGTAAGGGATGACTTGATTACAGCTTATTAGTACCTACATAGGGAACAAATATTTAATAATGGGCTCTTCTTTTTAACATGATCCAATGGCTGCAAATTGAAGCTAGACAAATTCAGACTGGAAATAAATTATTAATTTTTAACAGTGAGAGTAATTAAACATTGGAACAATTTTACAAGAGTCATGGTGGATTCTCCATCACTGACCAGTTTAAAAGACTGGATGTTTTTCTAAAAGATATACTTTTAAGGAATCATTCTGGGAATGTTCTCTGTCCTGGGCTATTCAGTAGGTCAGTCTAGATCAAGGGTAGGCAACCTATGGCACAGGTGCCGAAGGCAACACGCGAGCTGATTTTCAGTGACACTCACACTGCCTGGGTCCTGGCCACTGGTCCGGGGGGCTCTGCATTGTAATTTAATTTTAAATGAAGCTTCTTAAACATTTTAAAAACCTTCATTTACTTACATACAACAATAGTTTACTTCTATATTACAGACTTATAGAAAGAGATCTTCTAAAAACATTAAACTGTATTCCTGGCACGTGAAACCTTAAATTAGAGTGAATAAATGAAGACTTGGGACATCACGTCCGAAAGGCTGCTGTCTCCTGGTCTAGATGATCACAATGATCCCTTCTGGTGTTAGAATCTATAAAAAGTCAACTATCCCAATTATAAATGTTTCAAAAACTTAAATATTTTTAATTGTATTAATGTTATTGTGTGTGCAACTGCTGGACATAAGCACCAGCTAAATAGAACAATTAATGTGCTTACAGTTAGGCATGTTTTAAGTAGTCTTACTTCAGTTCCAGAAAGATCATTTGTTCTGAAATGTGAAGTACTTGAAATAATGGTACTGAATGGAATAACACTGGGAGCTTGCTCTTCGTTTGATAAGATCTAACCGTCTTATTGACTATAATAAAACATTGGTCCCTCTTTTGGGGACTAATTGTGGTCTAATGATTAGGTTGGGGGTCTGTGAGTCAGGACTTCAGTATTTGAATGCTGTTTATAGACTTGTATAACCTGAAGCAAGTAATTTAAATTCTCTCCCTCAGACCCTGATTCTGCCATAACATATGCACATGCCTAGCTTTACATGCTGTGAGTAATCCCATTACAATTAATGTAACAATTCATGGTGAGTAAAGTGAGCACATGTGTAAGTCTATGTACGGTCAGGGCTTCCGTTTCCTTAACTAAAAAATGGGGATACTATGACACATACTGAGGTTGTGAGACTTCATTAATACCTGCAAGGCAGTTTTGATTAAAAAAAAAAAGGTATAAAAGTGCAAGGAATTATTACCAAATGTCATCCTGTTGTTTTGTGGGTATGCTGTTACATTTCTTCAGCAAGGCCTTCATAATGAAGTACAGAAGTTTATTTTTCACTGTAATAGTCTAATTCATGGTTGTGAACTTGCATTACATTTGGGGAAGGACTCTAGCTCTTACAGGTTTTAAACTGGTACTTTCTGGGATTTTGTATACATGATGAAAGGACCAAAACAATAAATATCCTATTTCCAAAATTATAGTTTAAAAAAATACTTCTATTTTATAGCAAGATCCAAAACAAATTACTACAGAATTACAGCCTGGTAAGTCGTGCACCAATTGGCTCACTTTAAGTACTGAATGTTTATAGTCTGTTGTCTTCCATCTTCACCCCAAAGACTTTCTAAGAGGTGGCATGTCACATTTCAGAGGTGGTTTTGGAACAGCAATTATATAAAAGCACAGTGTACTCCAAAAAATAGAGACCTCAATATACTGTATAAAGCATAAACTGTCCAGCAAACTTTTATTATGCAGCAACACTGCTGTCAGGGTGGCTTGTTTTTACTAAGGATATGGCTACACTACCTGCTGGATCGACGGGTAGTACTCAATGTATCGAGGATCAATTTATCGCATCTCATCTAGACACGATAAATCGATCCCCAGATCAACTCCTGTACTCCACCTCGGCAAGAGGAGTAAGCAGAGTTGGTGGGGAGCGTCCGTGGTTGACTGGCCAACGTGGGGACGGCCAGGTAAGTCAACCTAAGATACTGGGACTGAAGTTGCATATCTTAGGTCGACTGCTCCCCTTCCCCACCCCCACCCCGTAGTGTAGCCCAACCCTATATTAATTATGTTCAGATGGATGCCCAAAAATACTCAACTTTTTATCATAAGCTCATCTTAAATAAATACATACATACATACATACCAACCTGTGATCTTTTGCACTGGTGAAGGGTCTGAAATGCTTTGCTGGTCTTAGGAAAATGCAGGTGCTTCTCCCTCCATTTGTAGTATAAAGTGTGAACACACACATATGGATATCAATACATCACTGGTTTAATGAGAGGCTACATTTAAAAGGCTGTAGGATTATTTTGTTCCTCTCCAGACATTTTTACAAGGAAGAGCAAATGCAGACATTTAAATTCATGAGTGCAAAATATCTTGAAACTCCAAATAGTTTAAAAATTGGAACCAATTATTTTTGAATACATTCAATAGATTTCAGTCCAGCATAAATGTAAAATGTAAACATTGACTGACCATGAACTGTAATAGCATAAATAGTGCAGTTGGAGTTTGATACATTAGTCCAATCCTGCATTTCAATGAACCACAGCATCAGGTTCCACTTTCTTTTTATCCTCTCACTGTTGCTGCTAATAAACAAAGATATTAGAGCGAACTATATGCTCTATTAATTATAAGAAGGTGAACTTGAGTCAAATTTGTTACTGACAATGATTAATAATTACTGGTTCTGCTACATAGTCATGTAGTGCATTACAGTAAATAAACATGGTACATTGTTGGATAGTAATTGATTAATTAGCACATTCATACTACACAGCTCAATGGTCTAAGATTGCTGAGTTTGAGATATTGCTCATAATTATTAAAAGAAAGCTGTTCCCATTTCTCAGTTTACTCTTCTTTACAGTCATTTTTTCTCAGTGTTTAATGGTTCAAAACTTTAGGTTTTGTTTAGATAAATCATATGACAGAATTTTTAGTTATGATTTTAAAATATTCTTCTTCCAAGAGTTTTACAATATTCAACCTAATTTCAACCTCAGATGTTGCTGTCAAACTTCACTAAATAATATCAGTGTCTTTATATAATGTGGCCTAAATCAATTTCTCCCTCACACTCAGGTTAATCTCTTTCATACTCCAATTGCAACATGTGCCAAGAAATCCCGGGGTAGCCTCTTCAAGGCAGAGAACATACATAGATAATAAAACATAATGATCAGTAACTTGATCAGCCCATTCAGGGTTTTTTATGATAGTTTTTGTAAATGAACATTATTAATGCATTTTCTCAGTACTGGGTATTGATTTATCTTCCTTGCACAGGGAGGTGACAAAGGGCATGGAAGTGTGTCTAATTTCCATTTAGTTTCTGAAGTTATTTTTTGGCCACTTCCTACAGCAGTATCCCACAACAGCTCACGTCAGCAGCAGCGCAGGTTGATTTTTCTGGAGTGGGACTTCTCATGATCTCACTGTCCCACTTCCAGTGTTTCCAGGGACCCCCTCCCCACTTTCCTCACAAGGACTGTGCAGACTTAGGGACTCTCCCAGACACCCTACCATTATCTCTGCCTCCCCGCACCCCAGGGATCCCTATAATCAGGAGCTTCTACAAGCTCCCATAGCTCTCATCATCGCTTTCAGAGACACCCTGCAATCAGGGATCCCAGGTGATCCCTAACAGCTCTCTCAGAGACCCTAATATCAGGGACCACAGGTAACCCCCCAGTATCTCCCTCAGGGACCCTAATGTCTCCCTCAGGAACCCCCTTTATCAAGGATCCCCAGGTGACCCCCAGTGTCTCCCTCAGGGACCGTAATATCGGGGACCACAGGTGACCCCCAGTAACCCCTTTTATTAGGGAGCCCCAGGTGACCCCATTACCCCTTCACACACCCCTATAACCCAGGAGCCTGCCACGTTACGCCTCCCCCAAGGACTCCCATTCTCCCCACTCAGCAACCCGCCCGCGCGCCTGCTCGCGCGCCCACCAGCTCCGGGAGCGAGCCGCGCCAACAGCTCTCTGGTGTGCGCGCGCGCGCACAGAGCCGGCGGGGCGCGGGCGCGCCGGGGCACGCTGGGACGACGGGGGGCGGGACCAGACGGGCGAGTGGCGGAGGCGCGCGGCCGGGCACTGACGTGGGTGGGGGGTCTCTGCATGCTGCTCCTGCGGCAGCTGCACGAGGCGGCCCTGAGGCGGCTCCTCGCGCCCGCCGGCGGCGGCGCCGCCAAGCCCAAGGCCTCCGAAGTGCTGACCCGGCACCTGCGGCAGCGGGGCCTGCCCCACTGGACCTCGTACTGCGTGAAGTACAGCGCCGTGCGCAACGACCAGTTCGGCCTGTCGCACTTCAACTGGCAGGTGGACGGCGCCAACTACCACGTCCTGCGCACGGGCTGCTTCCCCTTCATCAAGTACCACTGCACGCGCGCCCCGCGCCGCGACCTGGCGCTGCAGAACGCCGCCTTCGCCGCCCTCAAGCTCATCAACGCGGGTGAGCCGGGCCGCGAGCGCCCCAGGGCGGCCAGTGAGCCTCCGCCGGCCCCCCTCAGCCCTTGACCCCCGCCCCGGTCAGAGGCGGCCCTAGCCCATGGGGGGGGGGCGCTGCCTCTCCCTCACCTCTGGAGATGCTGATGGCTCTTCCACCAGCCACCTCAGAGGAGTGATCTGGTGGGGGAGGGGAGGGCAATACTCAATCGGGGGCGCCCTCTGAGCTGTGGGTCCCTAAACAATGGCTTGGGGCTTGTCTACACTGGCAGGTTACAGCGCTGCTACTTTCTGGCACAGGGTGTGAAACACACACACACCCCCGAGCGCAACAAGTTTCAGTGCTGTAAAGCGCCGGTGTAGACAAGCCCTTAGCTCCGGTCTACACTGCGGGGTCGATCTAAGACAGGCAACTTCAGCTATGGGAATAGCGTAGCTGAAGTCGATGTATTGAGGTCGACTTACCGTGGCATCGAGTTGACTGCTGCTGCTCCCCCGTCGACTCCCTTGCGCCTCTCGCGGCGGTGGAGTACAGGAGTCGACTGGAGAGCGCTCGGGGATCGATTTATCACCTCTAGACTAGATATAATAAATTGACCTCCAAAAGATCAGTAGCTACTTGTTGATCCAGTGCGTAGTGTAGACGAGCCCTTAGTCGTTTTGTGCCAGCGCAGCACTGGCTCCTGTCTAAGATCAGGACCCTGACATTGCACTGAGCTTAACCCTCATCAGGTCACCTTTACCTTGGCCCTTTGCAGCCCGGTAAATGGTTGAGCTGGTTGATCACAGTAACTGTTGAGAGGTTTCTTTGTTGTTGTTTTTTTTAACATAAACTTGTCTAGTCCAAGAATATTAACTAGCCTTTTAACTACTGCTTATTTAAAGTTTTTAATGCTGCTTACGCTAGAGTTTAAAATATCCAGTTGCTCATTCATTCTGATTTTAAGGAGTATTTCCTGCCTACTAAGTGACACCATCAGATTATCAAGAAAGATATTTGCATCCTACTTGATTTTAAATATTTTAAAAACTATATCTGACACAGTTTAGCAACTCTAACTTTTTTTTTTATAATGAGATGTTATCACTAAAAATAAATCGTGGGACACTATCAACTGAAGTTAAACGTCATGCTGTCTGAAAATGTACCTATCTTATTGCAAATATTTCTAATACTACCATGGGCCAAAATCTGCCCTCAGTTAAACTGCTGCTTCTGCCATTGGCTTTACTGATGTCAGCATGATTGCAGGACAGAAGAGAGCAAAATTTAGCTCTTGAAAATAAGTACTGGGTCTGCCATTTACTGCTTGTTTGCACAGTACCTAGCACTATGAGACCCAACCTGGTGGTGGTCTTCAGACACTACCACAACATACATTTTTATTTTATTATTTGTACTCCTGTAGTGCCTAGTAGCCCCAGTCGTGGACCAGGGCCTCATTGTCTCTGTACTAACACTGCATTAAAAAAAAAAGACCGTCACTGCCCCACAGAGCTTCCAATCTAAGTATAAGGGACAACAGTCAGATACAGTAGAAAATAACAACATGACAATATTGGTCAACATGATAGGCCATGGTCTTAGCACATCAGTAACCTAATCGTTTAGTAGTAAGAAAGTATCGGTGTAACATTTGTCCGTGATTTACATGAAGAAGCAGTCTATCCCCAAAACTTGTTTTAATACTGATTGGAACATAACATTCATTAATTACATTGTAATTTTTTAAAAATAGTGTGCAGATAATAAACATTCATTTATTTAAGTGTTGGTTGTTATGAGGATTGTAATCTTTAATAATAACAAATTTTATTGGTTTTGGCTCCGGCTGTTATCAGTAAACTGATTTACGCTACAATAACCACTTTGCAAATTTTACATAATTTGTATTAGAAATGCTCTCTGAGTATTATCTTTGAGTCTGTCCTCTCTCTGCCCTGATGCTTGGATCTACTGTCCAAATCTTACTGCTGCTTCCCCTGAAATAGCACTAAGATTGCTCTTTGTCTGTCTAAGATAAGCTCTCTACATAGTCAAAACTCTTATCCAGGCCCTCATGATCTCCTGTCTTGACTGTGACAGCCTCCACATGTCCTTTCAAAGCACTGCTGCTAAGACTGCCTTTCTGGAACTCCAGTCAGACTGTCTTATCCCCTGCCTTATTTGAGCGTTCAATTCAGTAAGGTACTAAAGCGTATGCCTCACTTTAAGCACTGAATAGTCCCATTGAAGTTAGCTGGACTACTCAATATTTGGCACATGCATGCATAGGCACTGAATGAGGGGCCTGAGTCCATCTGTGGACTCTCTCTTCTTCACTGCATCAAATACAAGCTGCTTCTTACATTTTAAGGCCCTTCTGAGCTTAGCTCTTTACAACTTATCCACTTTATGTCTTACATATTACTATAATACAAACAATAAACAACAATAATAATTGCCTTCCCCTTAAACACCTTCCTGGCATCTTCAATTCCAACAATGTCAGCCAACGTCCCTTCTTTATCCACTTCTCCCACAAGCACATTCATATTTTCTGCCATCCTTTGTGCATGAGACACCCTTTCCCCATCGAGCTATAAAGTCACTACTCTGTTTCCTTTAAGTCCTGCAAGTCCACTACTGGGATCTCTTTGGGAAACTATGAACAGATAGCAATTAAGTAGTGACCAGTAGAGAGTTCTAATATCTATTTTATTTATTTTTCTTTAAAGACTAAATCTAGCTTTAAGCATAGCTAGTCCACAGAACCAAGTGTTTCATATCTCTTTTACCCTTATCTGCCTTCCTTCCAGTCCTTCTATATATACCCTACTTACTACATCTTCTTATAAATTAGGCCCTGATCCTGCCCTGAGAACTGAGGGGAGACATCCATGAACCTTGGAGTCTGCTCTTGTTCTCAGTTCATAATTGGGATTTACAGCTGTAAGCTCTGCAGTGCAGGGAATTGTCTTAGTACAGCTGCTTACGCACTGAACCCCCTACTACATTATATTTATATATTTTTTTCATGGCCATTATTTTTAGATATCACTGTGTTAGTTTTAGTTCTCTTGGTTTGTAATGGTTGTATGTAACAAGTATTTCTCTTTTGTAGGTATCCCAACTTTATTATATGGAATTGGCTCCTGGTTTCTTGTTAGTGTCACAGAGACTGTTCACACAAGTTGTGGCCCAGTTACTATTTATTTTCTGAATAAAGAAGATGAAGGTGCCATGTACTGAAATTGTGCTTTCAAGCACTCTCATTGGTGGATTTTCACAGCTGTGGGTATTTCTATATTCCTGCTGCTTTAAAATATAAACAACTTAAAAGCAAACCTTTGTTTTCAATGTGTTCATTTTTAATGTGATGTTGTCCTCAAAAGACTTCATTGTCCTTTTTTTGGCTGAAAAAAATGTTCCTGTTTTGGCACAGGCATGAAATGAATATTGGGGTCAATGAAGATAAGATATTAGCGGTTTTGGAAAATGAATTAACTTTTCTATTGTCCTCAAAAATGTTAGCTCTAAAGACAGTGATTGAAATGCTTATGGCTGAGAATAATCTTCTGATTATTTTAAAAAAATCTCTTTATTTATATACATCAGATAGGTTACGATGTTTGTAATGTAACCTAAAGGCAAGCAACACATTCTGCAAAAATGTTACACATAATTGTAAATGACGGGAGTTTTAGACTCTCTGCCTAGGTATTCAACGAGATATAAATTGTCCTAGTACCTAATCAGAGTCTGGAGGAATCTGTAACAACACTCTTCTTTTATACAGATGTATTGAAATGCTCTTTTAACCCCCACACCACAAATTAAAATCCACATTAATGGAATATGTAGTATGTGTCAACTGAACAGTCACATCTAAGTATATTTTAAAAGAAAAATCTGAAAACTAGTTCCGTCTTTTTTTTCAGTATCTGAATTCAGAATTCTGTGTTTTCTTTGGCTATAGTTGATTTAATCTCTCACATCTAAAGCAGTCTAAAAGAAGCAGTTCCCCACACTGCTTTACAAGTCTGAGGGTATTGATTCCATTAACAGTGTTTATTGTGATCAGATTAAGAGTTGCTAAACACCGCTATATCCTCAACATACGCTCTTGCAAAATTGTGTAAACCGCTTAGCATGTGGTTGACAAGCCTCTGAAAAGTGGCTCCTGCATTAATTAACCCAAATGGTAACACTTTGAATTCATAGTGTTCCATATCAGTAATAAAAGCAGATTATTTTTCTGTGCATCTTTTTCTAAAGGGCTCCACCAATAACCTTTTGCAAGATGAAACATGCTAAGACATGTAGGTTTGTTCAAAATATCAAACATATCAGTTCTGGGCATGAAATAAACATCTGAAATACTTACAGCATTGAGTTTTCTATAGTCAAAACAAAACCTTTCAGTTTTATCTTTCTTAGGTACTAGCACAATGGATGAGGATTGGCCTGAGAGAGCCTTGAGGAGTTTGCTGGGGAGGAAGATAGACTGGTATGGCTGTGAGCTGACAAGTCTAATCATCACCAAAACTAACTCTTGTTGAAGTCAAGGGGTGGCACACAGCTCAAGGTATCCCCACCATGTTACAACATGCATAAGACTTTTTAAAGGATAAAATCACTAATCTGACCAATATAATTAACTGATGCAAAATACAACATACATATTCTTATTGAAAATATTTGTTAAGCAGTGAACTGTTTCATGCTTTATGAAAGATGTCTGTCTAAAAGAAACATTAAATAAAACTTTAGTCAAAGGAGCACTTATTCCAGTAAATTTAGTACCGAAGAATGTTCTTGACACAAGTTGAATAAATAGTTTTCACAAAAGAAGAGACAGTGTTACATTAAGCTTCATTAATAATAAAACTCACTATTAGCATTTTGCTAGAATAGCTAGAACTGATCTCCTCTGTAATGAGCAAAAGTTAAATAACTACAGCTCATAAGTTTGAAGTCAAATACTGCTCATTCATTGCTACTGATCTTGTCAATACTTTGCTGTAAAGGTTTGGTCTCAACATGAGGCTGATAAAACGTTTTTTAATTACCAGACTATAAATACAGCTTTTCATTGGAGTTTCACTTCCATTCACTGCAGCTTGTTTGATTTCTGATAATGTGTACTGCTGACTTTGCTTACCTGTTTTTCAATAAATGCAGGCAACATGACTTCTTGTCCATACAGTGATGGGCAAGTCTCCTTAGAGAACATCTTTGACAAACTACCCTATTGATCACTGCAATTCTGTGCTGCTAGCAGCATTAAATAGACACTTGATTTCTTGTTCAATGCTCTCACTGTGTAACAATTAAGCAAATGTAATATTTTCTTGTATTACATGAAAATCAATAGACCTCTTGCTCTTGTGGAGTTGATCATGGTGAAGGATGAACTGGAAGATGGCTGAGGGCGAAGTTCAAATATAATATCATTCATTAAGACTTGTTGCATAAGAGCTGTTGAAGTACTTAGAGGAAAATATGCTATTCATAAAGAGGGTAGTCCTTTCATTTACACAAATGTTTGAGACATTCATTAAGTAATGGCGAATCATTATTTTAATTGGCTTTAATCAAAAGTGAAAAATTAAAGTGACCAAGGTTTATTCTTTAGTCATGGTCTGAGTTAAAATGAAAACACTGTTGAGGGACAAAGCTATGTCCCAAGAATGCTCCCCAAGTGGAAAGGCTGGTGATCTTGGTGATGACTTTGGGTATGGTTCCAGGCCCAAAAAAGGAACCTTTGAAGCTCTCTTATGGAATCCTGCCCATGAAATGATCTTTATAAAAGACGAGAAATCATAGAAATGGCAGGCAAGGATGGATGGATAATACTGAATTTTGTGACATCTTGGCATTAGAATCTTATCAAACCTTTGCTTCATTGGGAAAACCATCAATTTAAATACTTGTCTAGTTCTCATCACCATCAGTTCTGGTTCTCCTTGCATCTAGGTCAGCTCCTGCATAGACCATCATCTGAGAGGGAATCAGGGAATTATACTGTAAGGCTATTGCAAATCCATGTGCCTGAAACATGGGGAAGTACCTCTGGATTATTCCCTATAAGGTACCTTTGTAGTCCATAGGGTTGACTTGACTTTATTATATTCACTGCCTTGCCTTCTTGTATAGAACTATATAGTTATTTTAATAATATTGGGCCTGCTCTTGAGACAGGAACCTGTTAACCCTCAAAGTGATTACTTAAGAATTTCCAGTTATCAGTATAATTAATACATAATCTATAGATCAAGTTATATTTTAGGGACAAGGTTCTGATGAGTGTATCATCTAAAAGTGGGCACAGATGAATTCCTAGACAGTGCAGCCTGGTTGCTATCACTACCTATCCCTGTGGGAATATCCTGGTGTAGCAAACAAACTGGAAGATCTGTTGTACTGATAGTGAAGACCGGTGAACTCATGAAATTGCTCATGACTCAGTCTGATGGGAACATGCAGATAAGCTTTTTTCAGGTCACTGATTTCAGAAGGTCTACTGAGAGTGAAATCTAGAGTCTCCTTGCCACTCACAATTTTGTCTTCTTCATCTATCTGTTCGAGCAATTGAAGTCTAAAATGGCCCTCAGTCCTCCAACCCCTTTTTCCATGCTATAGAGTGGTGAACGTCTCTTGTCTTGAAAGATCAAATTATCCCACAAGAGATTTCACTGAAGTTTCTTGGCTTCTCCTGATATTGAATAGGGCATGAAGAAAGGATGTAGAGTAGCCTGCCATTCCAGAGAATATCCAAGCTCCACTGTCTCCAGGATTCATCTGTCTAAAGTTGACTGGGTCCATGTGCATGAGAAGGGTAATATTGGTATTATGGTGAGGCCAGTGGGTTGGGAATGCTATCTACTATGGGTCTGAGCCAAAACTCATTGAAATAAATGGGTGTTTGTTGACGTCAGTAGGCTATAGACCCGCCCTGGAGAGCTAGAGGGTTCGGATCTAAATAGCATCACATGGAGAATATGGCTGCTGCATTTCTTCCTTCCTTCCTTCCCACATGGTTGTGTTAGGCCCTTGCTCGCTGTTCTGAAGGGTACTCTAATGTTGAGTTCCATTTTGCCTCCTCTCCGTTCAGTGTATTTATGGGTCTATGGGAAGGTTAGTGAGGAGGCATGGTGCTGTTGTGCTTTTAGTATGCTGATGTCACAGAGTACTATATCTCATCCAACCCAGTAAGTGCTGTCTTATGTTTTATCTACTGTGTGCTTGAGATTGGAGCATAGATGAGTTAGCTGGTTGAAACCCAGTCCAGATAAGACAGAGGGGATGATGGTAAATTGGAGGCAGCACCTAGAAGACATGGTGAGGATTATAGCTGACCCCAGGCTGTCCCTAGCTATTCTGGGGCCTTACACAGCCCCCCGTCGGGGTGGGGCTCCAGGCCTCCGCGGGGCAGGGGCGGCTTGAGGAATCGGGGCGGGGAACCACGCCTCAGCACTCAACGGCAGCGTGGCTGGGGCCGGGTCGCTGCACTTCCTGCTGCCGGTGAGCGCAAGCCCAGCCCTGCTGCAGAGCTCAGGGGAGTGGGGGCAGAGCAGGGATGGGAAGAGCAGGAGCAGGGCTGGACTGAGCAGCATGCAGCTGCACAGCGCACCAGGAAATTTGGAAACTAAATTTCCTGGTGCCCTATGCAGCTGCATACTTTGGGTATGGGTAAGGACGGCCATGGCTGACCCTCTTACTAAGAGTGAGTGACCTCCATTTGTTAGTTTGCAGTTTGGGGGATTAGAAGATCCTAAATTGCTGTTAGAAAGGCATATAGCTGTAGTTTGTAGAGAGGCCTTTTTTATGTGGATCTGGCTAGGGTTTTACTTATTCTTTGGTTAATTATTTTTTGATTTGGGAGCATGGTGGAGATGCTTTAATTTTTTATGTGACTATTTTTAATTGACAGGCTCCTTTTTGTACCTACTAAATTATATATGTAAATGTGTACATATGTTTATATATCAATACTTTGTCACAGATGATTAAAATACAAAATTACCCTTCAACTTTCTGCTGACTTGGTCTGCTCTGTTCCCATTTGAAGCAAAGTACAGTCTGCCTTGTAACTCTTGCTTTAATTATCTCTCCACTGAATACAAGGATGATGTTTAAATGAGTGAGATGACATAAGAAGGCAAGGAGCTTTGTTTCACCTCACTTAACAACTAATGCAGATAACTGAAACCTTACTCTAAACCCAACAGATCAGGTAGCTACTTTTTTCAGCACTAGCCTTTTAAACAGTAATGACGACTGAGGGCATCTAAACCTAAATGAGTGCTTAGCATTACATCTTACCTGGGTCAACAGTCTAGGGTATCAGAGTTAAACTGTGTTACTGTAAATTAATGGAAAATGTAACTGCACTTTGCTGAAAGATCAATGTCCAATAAAGGCTGCACAATCAAGTCTTGTTGCAATGATTGAGGTCCTTAATTGCCTTTCAAAGATAAGGTGGTAATCAACATAGGTTTAACTGATCTTTTTTACTAGTTCAATTACATGCTAATGACTAGTGCCAAGTCAGAATCTTTAACTACTTATTAAATCTTATGTTAGTAATGAAAAATTACTTAAGCCACACAATCAATAAAGCACAAGTCTTAATTACTATATTTCACTTTTATACCTTTTGTGTGTTTGACAAATTTGTTTCACTAGAGATTTCCCACCAATAAGAGGTATTATTAACAGAGACTGTATTCCTTGGAGTACTGTTTACTAATCCAGATTGCTAAATCTTAGATGTTTTGTATATTTGTTTTAATGGAAACTTCTTGGCTAAATATCCAGTAAAGCAAACTTCTAATCTTCTCGACATCTAACTATATATAAAGATCAGTTTCTGTATCTGAGGCCATCTCCTTTTACGGCTGGATCTAAAGCTATCTGTAACTTGCAAGCTGTCCGTTAGAGACATCAACTTGAAATCCATCATTTTTGGAAATAAAATATGTTAACAGTAGGTTTGTATATTGCACCTTTCCCTAAGCCTCCCTGCTAATTTTGTGGGCAATTAATAACATTTTCTACTCTCTCAGAAATATTTTCTTCCCTTATTTCTGTCATGGAAAAGCTCACACCAGCTGCAAGCAAAAGGAAGGGCCTAATCCAACTCTTATTGACTTCAATAGGAGTTGGAGTCAGTCTGTATTTACTATATAAAAAACACAGTGGAACAGACTATATTTAGAACATGGTTAAAAATCACAAAATAAACTAAGAAAGATTCTCATCTTTCAGTACAATAACCTTGGGTGTTAGTTGTAACAACAGTAGATAGAAAAATTGCTAGCAGAAGTGATTAAAAATCTAAGCACTTATATGTCCTTATTAACATAATATCTTGGTGCCTCAATCATTAATACACTTTTTCCTCACAACACTCCTGTGAATTAGGAAAGTATTATTCCCTATTTTACAGATGGGGGACTGACGTACAGTGTTAATTAAATGCCCCTTTACCAAGTTCCTAAAAAGGCAGTGTAAGCTGATGGAATGGATGAGCTGAAACAAAATATAGCAACAGGTTGTAAAGTCCATTAAATGCAAGAGAATCTTTAAACACAAGTCAAACAAGGGCTGTGGCCATGTTAAGGAAACTTCCACTGATGTAACTACATCAAAGTAGCTACAAAGGTGCAAATCCCTAATGTAGAGGTGCAAAGCAGAACTTACACCGATGTTTAATGTAGCAGTATAACTAAATAATCTCCATTTTGCATTGGTCCAGTGTGTCTATATTATGGATTTACAGTGGTGCAGCTACATTGATATAGTGCAAATTTCATTATTGGGGACTGGGCCAAAATAGCACTAGCAAAAAGAGTTAGACATGAACAATGTAAGTTTCCCTAACTTGGGTAGAGAACCCTAACTTATTTCAAGCATTCTTCTGGTTCTGGCTCTGTTGTAGGCATTCCCTTTGCAAAAGCACTCTGAAACAGCAAAGGAACTGGAAGCTGGTTAATCTTTTGTGTACTGAGAAGTGCTGCTACATTGTAACACAGACAGTTAAACCTTTCAATAATATAAAACTGATCAGAACCATTTGGCAGGTACAAAGACAGCCAAACTAAAAAAAAAGCATAGATCAGCTGCATAAAAGGGTTACCTGTGAAAACAGCCATGTTCATAGTAATATTTAGCACTTCTTTTAGAGACATTAACTAGCTAACTTTTACAACACTCCCGTTGAGTGAGTAAATATTCCCATTTTACAGAGGGGAAAATCAATACACACCCCAATCTCACATCGTGTTTGGTTTTGGTTTTTACCTCTAAATTAATTTATTATATTGAGGTAGTTTAGTTAACATGTTTGTGAAGACTCTTCAGGGATCCAGAACATTTATTCCAGGCTACAATCATTTCTGGTTTACTCTAGGGATCGCCTAACTCTTTTTAACCTGGATTTAGCCAGAAAAAATTCAAATTGGACATAAGGAATACATTCGTAATCACAGGAACAAACTACTGAGGGAATTGGTGGATTCTCCGTCTCTTCATGTCCTCAGAGCATGACAGGATGCCTTTCTGGAAGATATGCTTTAGCTCAGGGGTGAGCAAACTTCTTTGCCTGAGGGCCACATCGAGGTTGCAAAATTGCATGGAGGGCCAGGTAGGGAAGGCTGATCCTTCCCAAACAGCTTGGCCCTGTCTCCTATCCGCCCCCCCCCCCCCCCCCGCTTCCTGACTGCCCCGCCCCGGAGACCCAACTACCCCTAACCACCACTCCAGGACCCCATCCAACCTATCCTGCTCCCTATCCCCTGACTGCTCCCCGGGAGCCCCTACCCCTTATCCAGCCCCCTGGCTTCCTTACCATGCTGCTCAGAGCTGCGTGTTTGGCTCTGTGGGAGCACACAGCCCCACCCCAGAGAGTGCTGTCTGCACAGCGGTGTGGTTCCAGGGGAGGGGGAAAGGCAAGGGAGGAGCCGGGGCAGCCTCCCTGGCCCAGGGGCCAGGCAGGACGGTCCCATGGGCTGTAGTTTGCCCACCCCTTTATCTAAATGCAAGTTCTGTGTTAGGCACACACGAGTTATGGGGCTCAATACAGTGGTAAATGGGTGAAATTTAACAGCCTGTGGCATTATACGAGGTCACACTAAATGATCTAATCGTCCCTTCTGGCCTTAAGTTATATGAAACGAATAACTTAATGATAAAATAAAAATAAATAAATAAAACTAATGATGACAAACCCACAGAGAGTTAGTGGCAATGCCACAATTAGAAATCAGTAGACCCTAGCTCCAGCCAGTCACTTGCTTAGTTCTCTAGGCCATGCTGCCTCTAAATATGAAAAGAAGCAAGCCATTTAAAAGACCAAATTTAACAAAACCCACATGCAGCTATATTGTATCTCCCGGCTTACTTAGATTTCTTTATTGTGGACCTATGTCTTGAACCAACTTGGCTTCATTTTCCTTGGGTTCCTACATTATTTTACTTGGCCATTTATGGTAAATTGTTTACTGTAACATGCTTTAATCTTCTATACTTTTGCTGGCTACAGAAACATAAGATAATAGAACTCCATGTAAAATCCGTGCATTTCTCAAACCATACATTTGTATGGAAGTATTTAGCTCTACACATCTTTTGGGCCTTATCATTCAGTTTAAATCCACCTGATAACTACAGCAAAGTAGATGTTGAGAGAGAGTAATGGCGTTGTAAATTAGTGATAAAAAAAATCCTTTAAATAAAACCTGTAATATGTGTATAGTACAACCTCACTAATTTTCATTAATGATTAGGATACTCATTGTACATTATTGATCCTTGTAAATTAGTATGTGGAAAAAATGCAGCTTAAATAAGTTAGGATAATGCATCATAAAACGTACATTGCTTCTTAGACAAGTATTGTTTAGTCTTAATTATTTATGCTAATACTAGTCAATGCACTGTGGTATATTTTATAAAATATGAAGTCTTTGTATAGCAAATAGCTATTAAATGTCTGCTGAGAAGTTGAGTAAAATCCATGATTTTTGTACGTGTTCAAATTATAAACCATGCAGATAAGCAACGTTTGAATGAGGAAACTGTTTGATGGAACGCAAATGTGTATCTATTCAGCATTTAAAAATTTGATGAAGCTATTAAGATTTTGAAATGATGGAATATTCTGCATTATAAAATCAGCCAGTTTGGAATCATTAATAGTTGCTAGTTGTTTGATAAGGTAGAATATGTATGGCTAAGTGATATTTTTAAAATGATTGCATCACTTTAAGCACAGTTTATTAGCACTATACTAGTTCATTATAAAACCCAATTTATTACTTTCAGTAATATTAATAAACCCAATAAAATCAATCTGTAAAACATGATGCAAAGCAGTTTTTTACACAAGTAGTCTGATCAAGGAACTCTTTCAATTTTAAAATGCGAATTTAAAAACACAACACTTCCTAAAGAACTCTTTAATTTTTTTTGGATGAAATTACATATGTCATAAAATCAATGTGTTGTGGTTAATCCAAATATATAAATCCATTGAAATTATTTTTATAAGAAGAAATGCCATTAGATATGATCAGTATATGCTTAGTGATTCATGGGCCTTGTTACATACATGCTTTGTAATTATTTAGTAAGAAAAATCACAATGATTTTGTTACTCAAAAATTTATAGGTTGGCAGAAACAATTATGCAGACCCTGAAGCTGGTCTGGTAAGGTACAGTAACATTAACACAATATAGGCTTTTTCTGGATAACTTTCATTTGTAATGTTCATGCTGATATTTTTCAGTGATTGTGCAGCATATGTACAATTGGAATAATATTAATTTTATTAAGCATAAAAATATTTTGATTGTATGTTTTTCTTATTTTTAAAATATGTACATCATTTAAAACAAGACTTAAACATTTCATAATCTGGCCTAAATCAAGAGAATAATATCCCTAAAGTGTATTAAAAAAATTCCAAATACTCTGTATCCTGAGGAAGAAACAGGTTTAAAAGTTCCATTTGGAGCCCAATTCTGGTCTTACTGAACTGAAATCATTTGAAGTTTTCCACTTACAGTGCCTGCTCCAGTGATAATTATAAAATTGACCAGTGTGCAGAAGATCTGTGCAAACCTTCTGCATGCCTTAAACCAGTGCAAGAGTTACAAGGGGTAGTGGCAAAGGCATCTAGGGGTAACTCTGCAAGCCCTGTACACATTTTCGAGGATCTGTACCCTGGGCTAGTACAGGGGAAGACCCATAGTGTTGAAGAGTAGGCACATAAGTGCTGGACACTCTGGTCCTACCTGTATGGCTAAGTGAATTGCTTCACTAATCCTTTTACTTCACCACACACAGTCTGATTTTTGCAATGAGGACAGGGAGGAGTGAATTTCACCCCAGTGTAATTTTAGGTTCCTATTTATGCTGAAATGCAGAAATGTTTCTCAGACGTTCACCTACCTCTTTAAATCAGAAAGAAACATAGCCATGAAAATATGTCACTGGAATAATGAGCCATTTCTTGCAAGAAGCAAAGAGCTCTTCCCCCACATACATTATAGATTTTTTTGTCCTCTTCAGAATCAAATATTGGCCATCACCCGAGGTAAAATACTGACTTCATGGCATATCTATTTTAGTGTTTCTCAAACTTTTTGTGGTGGCAACCCCATTTGGACATAAAAAAATCATGAACCTCCCCCTGCTAGAAAAAATTGTGACCCCTTACCTTCAGCCCAGCTCGGTGCTTCAGCTCCCCTCTGGTTTGGGGCTGAGGGGCTCTGGGCAGGGGCTCTCCATCCTGGTTACCATGTCAAAACAGGGTCACAATCCATAGCATCACTGATCTATTTGGCTCTGAACTTCGGCTCGCAAGCTCTCTCTAATCAGACATACTGTATACATAGTATTGGAGACCTACTTTTTTTTTTAACATTTAATGTGGCAAATAACTTTTAGCACAGATGTTAACTCTTTAATCTCCAAGCTCCTGTAAGGTAGTAAATATGTACTATTATTCCTGTCTTAAAGTTGGGGAAATTACAGGAGAGGTGAAATAATTTGCCCAGAGGCACACAGAACCAGAATGAAAATGTATCACTTTCTAACTCCCAACTACTTTCCCCTCTAGTTTTCTTCATAAATTTGATTTCTGAGGTTTTTTCTTATCCAGTGATCTGAACACAGGGCTGGATGCAAAGAATTCTGTTTTCTAATCTTAGGTCTGGCACTGACTCCAACTCCCTTCGTGGCCTAGGGCAAGTTCTCTGCCTCAATTTCCACTGAATAATACTTACAACAAGAATGTTGTGAAGATTAATGTAGGGGTAGCACTTTGAAGATGAATGTGCACATGTAGAGAAATACATTTTGAGGAAAAGACTATATAAGTGTTAAGCATCATTTTTATTGCCTGCACTGGCCATAAGCACAGGCACATGCTTGAGTCCCTATAGAGATTCAACTCACATATTCCGCTGTTGGCTGAGGGACAAAGAAAGAAGCTGCTAGATCTTGGGTTTATACTCCCAGGGTAACAGACAGATCCAGCAGGGTCACAGTCCAACCTCTCCTCCCTCTTTCTCTATGGCTGTAAGGAAAAGGGGAGAGGCGGGGTCAACTGTTCTGGAATGCTAGATATCCCTTTTACAGCAGCACGGAACGACCTCTGAATATGTTGTTATTCCATTCTCTGTTTACAAATTTTTCTGTGCTGAAAATAGTTTTTAAGAAAAGATGATATGGAGGGAAAATATGCTCATTAGTCTTTGGGAATCTCTCAGAATATAGATCAACAAGTTTTTGCATTCTTGATACATGAAGAGGGAACAATTCTTATTTGGTCTGGGCAAAAATACAAATACAAACAAATGAAAAGCTCATTAATTCTGCCATAGCAAAAATTCTGCAGGATAATATCACTGAAAGTGTGAAATAATAGATCTCCATTATTTTATCAAATTTTGGTATATTTAGAACTTAAGTTCCCAGTGAATGGGGGTGGGGGGGTTTCTGAGAAATCTATACTGCAAGCTGTAAATGTTTGATGTGCTTTACTAGGTGAGGTAAAAAGCTGAAGTTTGATTACAGTTGCATCAACACAGATCAGAATGGGGGATTGAGGTTGCGATTGGCACTGGAAAAGCTATATAATTTTTATGCAAATTTGGTAAATTGAGTTGGTTTTCCCTGAAGCCCTATGAATGAAAATATATTTGAAAAAAATCATAAGGCCATAGTAATTCTATGATTTGGTGTCCTGTTCTTTTAAACTTAATAGAAGAAGAATCATCATTGAAAGTTACAAAGGGACTTTAGGTAAAAGGTTCATTTTAACAGAAATTAAGTTACTGTGGGAAATAGCAGTTCCTGGGATATTCCTGACATGGGACTATATTCAATTTCTACTGTAGCAGTTAAATTATAAAGTTATTGAACAGGGAGATAATTTATCTCTGCTAATGACCAGTCAAAGATTATTTGTTTTAAGACAGCCCATACAATGCCAAATCCTAATAAGGGGGCACTGGAGTATGGTGACCAGATATCCTGATTTTATAGGGACAGTCACAATATTCAGGGATTTGTTTTATAAAGGTGCCTATTACTCCCCCATTCCCATCCCAATTTTTTGCACTTGATATCTGGTCACCCTAAGAGGGGGACTGATTTAGGAATTACACTGAATATTGTTGGCATCTTTATTTTTATTGGACATATAAGTCAAATTGTCCAGCTTGTCAATTGTAGTGAATAGCTATTATTAACGGGTCTGATCAGGTAATAGAGGACAACATACAGTTCTTCATGCACAGCTCCCACCAGAATCAATGGGGAAGGGTTGGGCTCATAGTTCTGCAAGGTGGACGGCCTTGTATCATCGACCCAATGAGAAATAAGCAGAGATGTGTTGTGCATAAGATTTTTTTTTTGTATAGTTCAGTGTGATGTGTGATGACTTGTGATTGGGTTTTGTTATT
Source organism: Dermatemys mawii (assembly GCA_007922305.1). Classification (NCBI taxonomy): domain Eukaryota; kingdom Metazoa; phylum Chordata; order Testudines; family Dermatemydidae; genus Dermatemys; species Dermatemys mawii. The sequence goes on along the minus strand of ML677366.1, from coordinate 3,946,845 downwards.
ATTTGTAGAAAAGGAAGGACATTGAGCTTTATGTAGTTGTAGTCTTATGACTGTTGCTGCTCCTACCTTTCATATTAAGAGATCTGATTCTTTGAGCTCAAGTGCTTGAGGCTCATGCTTTTTGCAGAGGTCCCGGGTTCATTCCCCAAAGACTACTCAAATAAGGGGCATTGTTACATTTGGCTATGCTACCTTTAACTTCTAGATCCATGATCTGCTCGTGTAGCCAAGAGGGGAAACCCAAAATCTCATACCCAGAGTAGTAATGTCTCACAAATAGCTATGTTATAACTCACTGGCAATGTGGGTGGTATATCTCCTCACAGAGGATGACAGCATGCTTTCCTCTGTACCGGGAACAGAGGAGTTGGAGCATGCTTTCCTCTGCTCCAAGGAGGAGCAACTCCTCTGCTCCAAGTTTCAAGGCTGACAATCCTGTTGACAATTTATGAGGGGTAAAAAATACATATGTATAAAAGCTTATGTTCCCTGAGGTAACTGTTGAAATGATTGTATATTGCAAAACATATTTATATTTCATAAATACGTTTTTACTCTTGCATTTTTATAAAATCTGCCCCTCTTAAAACAGGATGCGGCAGACTAAGAATACATCTATACTGAAAAAAGTTATGTCCTTAACTTGGTTTAGGTAACCTGCATTAGCCACCTTGGGTTAAAATAGCAGTGAAGACACAGCAATTAGATATTTAACTTAGGTTTGCGGCTCCAGTACAATACCATCTGCCTATAAATTTTAACTCAAGGTTCTAACATCAATTAAAAGCCAAAATGTTGTGTCTTCATTCATTGCTGTTTTACCCCAAATTGGCTAATGCAGATTAGCTAACTTGAGTTAGGAACACATCTTTTTTTGCAGTGTAGATATATCCTGAGAATGGGATTGAGTATGAAGTGTTTGTGGGAAAAATATGACGGTGGATGCAAAGAGTGGATGATCTTGCCTAGGTACACTTCAAAATGGTCAGAACTTGATTTAATAAACTTATCTTTCCACAAAGCAAGTTTTACCCTTCAAGATGTAATGTTAGATGTACTGACTAGATGCCTCAGGTTAGTGCTGATGAGCTATCTTGCCTTTTACCAGGGGCACAATGGGGAGGGTGCCCCTGGGCTGAGGGGCGCAGGGGATCCAGGTCTGGCCTCCCCCATGAGGGTGGAAGGGCACAGTGGGGAGGGTGTCCGGGTCTCCCCACCCCGGGGGGTCAAGTGGGGAAGGGACTCTGGGCCGCCCCCGGGTGCCGAGGGGC